>NDXB01010265.1:0-25596 GCA_002631895.1 Agapornis roseicollis
CAGCTTGGTGTCATCAGCAAACTTGCTGAGGGTGCACTCAATCCCACTGTCCATGTCAGCAACGAAGATGTTGAACAACACCAGTCCTGACACTGATCCATGAAGGACACCACTTGTCACTGTCCTCCAGCCAGACACTGAGCCATTGGCCACAACTCTTTGCATGTGGCCATCCAGCCAGTTCTTTATCCACCGAGTGGTCCATTTATCAAATTGATGTCTCTCCAATTTAGAGACAATTATTTACCTCTTACAGAAATCAATAAAGAGACTTCTATGGAAGCTTATGCAAATTTTATTATTCCTTTAATAATGTAATTTGATAACAACTGTATCTTTCTATTTGCTGGCTTACTTAGTGAACAATATGCTTCCTATCACAAGGCAATGTATAATGCAGAATTGTGGAAGCTGAATGACTGTGTGCCTACTAACATGAATTATTATCTTGAACCATCAGTTATACACTACCTAGAACATGACCAATCCTAGTTTTCACTTGTTTCTGAATCTTTCTTATAACTTTGACATATAGCACTGCCAGACATAATACTTTTTCCATGCTAAGGCCCTCTTTCCAATTGCTATGACTTTGTCAAGATTTTAAACATTCAGTTGACATTTACAGACTTTTTATCTACTCATGCCAAGTATTTTTGAAAGGAGAAGTTGGAAATATTTTAATCAGAATGATCCAGCTGTGCAAAAATGTGTCAATAGAATAAGTTGTGTGATATGTCATTTAACAGATCAATGCATTGTAGCATAAGGGAATCTGGGGCTATCTTGCTTCTTTTTAAAAAGTGTATCTTGACAACAATGCTTGCAATGCAGAAGGCTGTTCATTAGAATTTACTGGAATTCAAGTTGTTCATACAACTGCTGATGTTATCCCAGGGTGTTACATTAGTTCAGAGAGATCCCTGTAATTCTGTTGTGTGGTAAGGCATTTAGTGGATGCCAAATCAAACTCTTAACCTTTTTGTAATTTAGCAGAAAAGTAAACTAGATACTGGGAAATGGAATCAAACCTTTCTGTCAAATACGTGTTTGCTTTGCTAAGATGTTGGAGGTATTTTCCCGCAACACCAGCGTAAAACAAGAACAGTAAGTAAGCTGGTGTTCGTTTTACCTGGATGAGAACTACTTGCACTCTGTTCATTTAGTGTAAGAATGACCACAGTAGATAAGAAGAAATGTCCATCCAACCCAATACCTTATCTGTGGCAGTGGCCAGCATAATATGTTAAGGAGGAAATCCTATACTCCACAAATATATGGCTCAGGGGGATCCTGATATGATGCTTTTGGGTTTACTATCTCTTTGCCTTTGTTGTTGTTGTTATTAGGTTAAAAGGGCATATAGATCGTGGTTGCAGTCAGTATGGAGAAAAGGCAAACTTAAAACAGGAGTTAAAGGACCTTGAATACTGACTAACTCTCTTCATGACTTCCTTTGCAGCAGAGCTGTTGCCAGCAGATGATCTTCCTCTTCACTACCCCTTTTATTTTTGTTAATTGCTGCAGCTGCTACTGGACTACTAGTTGACATCTTTCTCTTACAGAAGCCAAAGGGTGATGGGAAGTGGAGCACTGACCAGAAGAGAGGGGACAGGAAGAAAGTGGAACTTGAAGTTCATAAAGGGAGAGTAGCTAAAAAGAAGGAGGAGACAGAATGCAGAGATGCGTCAGAGGGAAGCAGGTACGTATGGATGAGTGAGGAAGCTGAGAATATCTGTGAGGTAACAAGTGAAAAAATGAATGAGGCAATATAACTATTTGTACCCCCAGATCCTTGAGGTAAACTAAATTAAACACAACTAAGCATACTGGCTGGCCTTTGTGAGTTCAACAACTTGGTATAAAGAATTCCTTTCTGTACTGTTCTGGGCAAGCCATGGAAAGGACGTCATGCTTCTGAATTTTATTTGTCTTGGGGGTGGTGTGTGGACATCCTTGTGTCTCAGAGACTCCTTTAAATGGCATTGCTTGCTGGAATTTAAGAAAAGTTTCTGTCCCCAGTAAGCTTTGAACCCTCCCCTCTTTCTCATGACCACTGTTCACTCCATGAATGCTGTGACTACTGTCCTAAAACTAGCAGAACAGGGGCCACATTGCAACAGGAGTAACTAGCAAAATCCCAGTTTCAGGCAGTTGTCTTTCCTTTAATAAATAGCATAGGTAACCCTAGATGCCTATTACTGTTCTCTCTCTCTCCTCTCTTCCGTGTCTTTATAATACCTTTTATCTCTAAGAATTCTCACATTTCATGTTTGTACAGCACAGCAGAGAGTAATTCTATGCCATTCTACTACAAGCACCACCATGGCTTAATGAAATCTAGATAAATAATAATAGGACAATGCAAAGAGAAGTAAACAAAATGAAACTCTAATCTAGTTTGGCAAAGCATGTATGTGTGTATTTCAAAGAATTGATTCAGACCATAGTCATATTATAGTGCCTAGCACAGGAAAATCCTGGTCCATATGAGTAGGGTTTTTAGCTGTTAGGGTAACAGTAATGCCAAAGCAAGCATTTTGTTTATTCTGAAAAGTGTATGTTCTTAAACTACCTTTCTGAAAAAGTGTGTAGAATGCATTGGGTATTAAATGGAATCTGACTTCACAGACATAAGTAATCCCAGTTGTTCTAACACAACTATTAATGAATTTAGAGTTTCATAAATTCTCAAGAATGTTGCTGAATTGACAGCTAAGAACCACTATCACACAGCCCCAAAATACAAATGCTGTTAATAAAGTGTAATCAGAAATCTAAAAAAAAAAAAAACAAAACAGCAGACAATGGAGAAGGGGGAAATTAAAATCTGAGAGAGAGAAGACAGAGTAGGATTGCGCATTCCTTTCTACTCATTTCCTCCTATAAAAGAATATTACTCATGCTGTTGCACGATTTTTATGGAAATATTTCAGCTAACCCTCCCAGGCCTTGTTTTGTGTTCCCTTAGCCTTCACATGGCTTCCAGGGCGGCTTGATTATAGTTGTATTGATCTTTTCACCAGAGAGTATAGTTTTGATAAGGATTTACTTTGTCTACTAGCGATTATTTTATAAGGCTCTGATCTGTCAGCATGTGCATTGTGTTTAGGTAGAGCCAAGACCATGCCTCAAGGACATTTTTAGGTGCAGGGCTGAAAGTAACACAAGTCATCCACAATGGCAGTCTCTGTCTGACTGTTTGCTCTGTATGGATCCAGTTTGTGTGACGCCTGTTAAATAGCTAAGCCTTTGTCAAAATGAATATGAGATTTATTATCAGGGATAAAATGACAACTGCTCTCAACCTTTGCAGAACTCAAGGGCAAAGCAGTTTTTCCAGTTAGGAGGACTTTGTCTGGTACCAGCAACTAATGATGTCACACACATGCACAGAAATGGAGGACCCTGAAATGACCTAACATGAAAGCAGATTCAGTAAAACAAGCAACCACCACTGCCCCAAACACATCAATGTTAATACCAAAGGGACCAATCTTTTCTGCTGGGAACAATCCCGAAAGTCCCAGAAGACTTGCTGACATGTGTTTACAGGTAAAACACCAACTGCTTGTTTAGAATCTGTCTATGCAGGTGTTGCATGTGTGTGTGTCATTTATGCAATTAGAGACATGTAAATGTCTACAGTATGCTCTACTTGAAGTAAAAACCCAATGTTACACCAGTACATCTAGTGGGAGTGAGTCATAGAATCACGGAATGATTAGGGTTGGAAAGGACCCTAAGGTCATTTACTTCCAACCCCTCTGCAATGGGCAGGCACACATTCCACTAGACCAGGTTGCTCAAGACCCTGTCCAACCTGGCCTTGAACACTGCCAGGGATGGAGCATTCACAACTTCCTTGGGGAGCTTGTTCCAGTGCCTCACCACCCTTACAGTAAAGAATTTCTTCCTTATATCTAACCTAAATCTTCCAGTTTACTTTGAACCAGTTGCCCCTTGTCCTGTTGCTACAGTCCCTGATGAAGAGTCCCTCTCCGGCATCCTTGTAGGTGCCTTCAGATACTGGAAGGCTGCTATGAGGTCTCCATGCAGCCTTCTCTTCTCCAGGCTGAACAGCCTCAATTTTCTCAGCCTGTCTTCATATGGGAGGTGCTCCAGTCCCCTGATCATCATCATGGCCCTTCTCTGGGCTTACTTCAACAACTCCATTAGCATTACAAATTGTTTAGAGTTGAGAAAGTAGGCCTTTAAACATACCATAATGCAGGAACAAGTGTCAATGATGCAGGTGCTCTCCTGAAGCTGACTGTGGGCCAAATTCTGTACTGACTGTGAAAATCCAGTCCTTCTGGTTTCGACTGAATAAGCTAGGAGAGTAAGATTTGTCTGGATTTCATCATTTCCTTAGGTAGATTTATTTAAGAAATAACTCTCTGATGGCAAAATATTGGAAGCTGACTGGAAGACTTCTCTGCCAAAAAGCTTGCCTAATTTTTCTAATTATGCCAGCTGAGCCAATAAAACATCTCTACCTATAAACCTTATATTACCTGTGACCTTCATTTGAGAGAAAGGGTGGCTAGACTTCAGAGAAGTAATGGTTCAAGTAGCTCCAGATTGATTAAACTGGAAATAAGAGGAAAAAAAATGGTTGAAATAGCAAACAACAATAGATAATAAATATGCACTTTCCCTGTAGATCCCTTCCCCTTTTGGATCCTTGTGCACTAACCACAGAAAGTACTCTTAGCATGAGAGTTCATATATATATCAACACAGATTATCTAACACAGCTGAAATATCTGAGTCACATCTTAGATGACACACAGCTTTTTTGGGAGAAAGGACCAAAATAGTCTGTTGCTTCAAGCAAAACATTCTTTTTGCTATTGTACTGTATAAAAGTTTAAGTTTAACAAAATAGACTGATGATCATTTGTGCAACTGCTGGTAGGTCAATAAATCAAATGCACAGCTATGAAACTTCTTGTGTGATTCTGAAAACAGCTAGCTGTATTTCCTGGAGACTAATTATGTAGTTTCTTCAGAAAACTGAAAGGGTTTCATTTAAAATATAAGCACACATTTTTTATTTTTTTTAAGTAATATACTAAAAATACGTATTTTAAAACTTTAAGAAAACACACATCAGTAAACAGAATGAAACAGTAGCCTATATCATGTAACAGAAGAAATGCAATATAATCATCAGTACAAATACACGTTAAGCTGCATGATACAATGGA
The DNA here is from genome assembly GCA_002631895.1 of Agapornis roseicollis. Lineage (NCBI taxonomy): Eukaryota > Metazoa > Chordata > Aves > Psittaciformes > Psittacidae > Agapornis > Agapornis roseicollis. The sequence goes on from NDXB01010265.1 coordinate 5,214, forward strand.
TATTAAGAATTGAACAAAGAATAAATAACAAGACAGACATAGCCTCAAGAAATATAAGCAAGGATAGAATTACGCTTTTAGCAAGGTGGCAAACAGGCTTTCCTTGCGTACATTCTGCTGTTTCCTTGTAAGCAGCCTGTTTGATCTTGATAGTCATTACTTTTGCAGTCAGGATACGCAAGTTCATTGGTATGACACATCAGATTCTCAGCAGTGCCAGAACACAGTTTGGCACACCTTATGGAGAGGGATATGTGAAGCCTTGAGCCTTTCCTATATTGTCCTGATTTAGCCCATTGTCTAAAGCTAACAGAATCCTCAGCCTTGTGCAGAAATGTGCACCAGGCAGAGACAGGAGAGCATCTGCTAAGGCATACAGGTAGCTATAAAATGCAGTTACCTATGCAATTATACTGGGTCAGGCAACCACAATCAACCAGCAAAACTTGCTAATAAGAACAAAGTGGTTGGATAAAGGACAAATTTTAAAAAAAAAGAGCTGTAAACATTTTTCTTTCTCTTCGCTTTTAACCTTTAAAGAAGTTAAACCTACACCAAATCCCAGTGACGTTAGAAACTGGACTTCACAGAGAATGGTGGAGTACCTTGCTTTGTTCATCTGTATATAATTACTATGTATTTATATCACCTGTATAAATACTGTGTGGTGTGTGCTTTACCACAGTGGATATAGAAGAGGCCAAGGGAGGCTGGCTCTGTGCAGCAGGGACAGGGCATCCCTACTAGGGTCCATAGAGTGTTGGGGGACAGTTTGCCGCAGTACTTTTCCACCCTTTATATGTAATCTTAGGTATGACTTAACAGGTTACCTTCCTGAGGTGGCTTATCTTGTACCTTACTAAGCTGTTTCAGGGTGGAAAGCCTGTGGTTTTGTTTGTGGTGCCAGCTTGAATGAGGGGACTGGGCTGCTCCATCCCAGATTCCCGTCAGGGGGAAATATAAAACAAATAATTAAAAGAAACAGGACAAAAGTCTCCCAGGCCTTTCAGACAGTTGTCTGCTTCCAGGAGCATAAATGCAGCAAACTTACCATGTTCTGTCAGCATAGGTTTCCCAAAGAAGTAGGAATACTGTGCTGCAGGTACGTACCTCGTTGCCTTTCTCCTGAAGAAGTGGTGATGGTGGTGAATTGCCCTGTGTGCGTGTGGCCAGTCACCCCTCCATGCCCCATGTCCTGCAGTGGCCCTTGTAGGTTCAAGATGGTGTACCTGAAGGTCATCTGTTGTATTTCTCAATATTTCTTGGGAGGATGCTCCTGGAGCTCAGTGAATTTTGGCTCAGGCCCTGGAAAGGACACAACCTCTACATTCCTGACCCCGGTTCCTGTGCTGTCACCTTTTTGTAGCATTATCTTCGATTATTTGTGATAATCATCGTGGTGTTTTGAGTGGGATAAGGTAGTGGACAGTGGTTCTCATTCCTCACTCCCAAAAGGCCCTTTCATCATGAATGAACAGGTTGTGGCTCATTCAGACAAATTTGTTTCATCCCATACTGTTTACTCGGGGCTCTTGTAAAAAGTTTTCAAAGAGCCATGTGGGGCTTAATGTGGCTTGTTTCTTTATTACCTAATGGCATTTGTGACTATGTGTAAGAAATTATTTTTAATGCATTGCATTAATTCTACCTTTGATATAAGCTTTTAAAAACACAGTTGCCAGGACTGAAACAATTTGCTGTTTGACAGCTTTATTATGGGCAGTTTCCGAATGCTTAGCTTGGCCATGTCACCAGATCAAATTAATCTCAAATAGCTTGAAGTGAATTGACAACTTGAAAAAAATAAACCCACCTTTGGAAAGATGGCTTCTTCTTTCTTGTTGCATAAATGCAAAAAAACATCATAATCCTAATCCTCTGCTTTGTTTTTCATTCCCAGCGTACGAAGACCTGATGATCCTGTCATGTGTGCTAGAAAAATAATGGAATAACACCAGTGTGACTGGACAAGAATGAATGAACCAAGACAGGAGAAAATATCTCTCTCTGGTAACTTTTTTCTATTTATTTCTAATCCTTTTATGTTGCTCAAATGTGCTCCTCAACTGAGTAAGTCAGTCCCTATCAGGGGTGAATAAACTGTAAAAGAATGCCTCCAAACCATTTTCCTTTTTCCTGAAAGTCTCAGAGATTACTCATAACGTATATTTGTATTTTCCTGTGAGGTAAATTGAGATCCCACTAATATCATGTCCACTGTAGTTAAGTCAGTGCAATGCTGACAGGTTTTTCTGTGTCTCTTGTAGCACAGCTAGCTTTCATGGCCTTGTGGCTTAGGATTGATGTTTTGTGTGAATTTCTGCTTCAGGGGTGCAAAAATGGGTTTTTGATGCTGAGGCAGAAAAGCTCATGAGCTTTGTGAGGTTCACAGAAGTAGAGCATACCTGAAGTAATATTTTGGCCTGCCCCCCTGGTATACTCTGAGCCTGGAGAGCTAAGAAGCATTAGTGTAAAATAGATCACGTGGTCTTTTAATCAGATTAAGTCTTCCTTGTGCCAATAAGTGACTGATGATTTAAATCAATTTTATAGCACAGTTGTGTGACATGAGAACTTGTAGGAGTTTAAGTATAAACAAAGGTTTGCCCAGATTTTTGCACAAATAAATCTCTGTATTTAATATATAAAGGCAATCTGTAAGATCAAGCATTCCCATGAGGTACACTTTTTTACTGTGTTCCCCCTGCTGCCTGGAATTGTTTTTTTGTGATCTCGCAGAAGGCTCTTTTCCACACTGTGATTCAGCAGTGACTGCTGGCTTTATGTAGATAAAACTGAGGCCTTGGTCACCCACCCACTGCTATTGGAAAGGCTTCCTTTCATGGGTGAGTTCTTGCACTGGTGGAAAGGCACATGTCAACCCATGTGGTCTGATGACTAAGTGAAGTTCATATGCTTTGTGGTGGGATTTCTCCTTTTCCCTGAAGCAGAGTGTTTCTCTCACTAAGACAGTGACATAGAGGAATTCTTCAGGATAGAATTTAAGAGAATTTAAAATTTATTAAGTTAAATAAATCAATGAAAAGCTAACAGGGTAAGGGGCTATTCTTTGTCTATGTTAAAATCCAGATTTTTTGAATTTTCTGCTAGATGTATTCTACTGGAAAGCTTGCTTCAGAGGTGCCTTTTCTTCAGCATCTTCTGCTTGCTAGGTTGAAACAAAATTGCAGGCTACTTTGTTATTTCTGGTAGTTGCTCTGAGTGAAGGGAGCTGTGTGTGTGAAACCTCTGATGCTAACCATTTCAAACTGAAGATAAAAAATAAATGGGTGGTAAAATTGTTGATGATGAGTTTGTCCTATATATACCTTTGCTGGTCTTTACACACACACACATTATTAAATATAGAATCTATAACAACATAATACACATTTACAGTAGCTAGCAAACTTTAATTTTTCTTTCATAACAGCTCAGAGTATACTGGAAATCTGAGAATGGTTTAGATAGAAAAATTACTTCTGATAAATCTCAACTGAGCTTAAAAGATTTTGTTGAAATACTGGTTAGTAAATCCTGTCTAGGATTACTGAGGGATGAATTATATTGATCTCTGTTAAAGGTAAAGGCTTTTTACATATCTGTTGGGTCAAAAATACTGTGACAATTTCTCTGTTATGAATTCATGAGATGTGATTTAGTATTGTTTTGAATTATCTTCAGTCAACACAAATTAGGTGCAATTATAATGCTCATTTCCTGCAAAATAGCAGATATCTGAATAATGGACTGGAATTTCCATTAGAAGAAGGTCATAAAGCACAAAAGCATTAGTAGCAGAGCAAGTGATAGAACTGTATCAGGTAAATAATCTCATTCTCTGAAATACAGAGCAGCTATCAAGTAATATGAATAGGAAAGTTAGTTCTGCTGTGGCAGGAGGTCATTCCATGATGGTGTTTGTTGCCTTTTCTGCAGATTCTCTATCAACTACTGTCATATTTTAGCTGCCAGTTCTCATATTGTGCCTGTGTTGCAGGCATGTGCCTCAGTAAGTGTGATGTTAAGCAATGTGATAAAAACCTCCCTAGAAATCAGCTAAAGTAGAGTTTTGACAGTCTCATCGCTGAGTGAGAGAACAGAGTTCACATCTGGTATTTTCCAAAACTTAGGCTAGTTTCACATTTGCCTTAGAATCAGGCTCCCCTCAAATACTTCTGGTTGGGTGGTTTTTTTGTAGTCAGTGAAAGCCAGTAACAGCCACAAGAATATCCTGGCAGTTAGACTGGGGCAAGTGCAGAAGGAGTGATTAATTTCAGGGTTGGCTTCTAGACTCATGTAGCTGTCTGCAGCATTTTGTGTGAATTACTGCATGAGATATCTATCATTGTTCACATTTAATGGCTCCATTTTTTGCTGCCTGGACAGCCTTTGCTTTCTTAAAATGCAGGCAAAAGTAGGATTTTATTTGCATGCATGGCTGTAACAGCATAACTGCACGAGAGGAGGAGTTAGCAGACAGAATAACTTCTGTCTATTTAAAAGATTTTAACTATGTAATTAGTAACAACAATTACTGTAAAAGTATGAACATTTGCTGGTTCCTAACAACCACATTGTACTTTTTAGTAAGAGTTATAATGAATGCTGAAAAGAATCTAAGACTGAAGAGGAACATACTTTTTGAAATAGGAAGGAGCAAAAGAAAATTTGGTATATTATGTGGAATGGATGCCTGTAGAATCAAGAGTAAATTAAGAGCAAAGTTTATCTTAATGATTTGAAAGTTATTATGTGGTTCACTCCGAAGTTCCTTGAAAGAAACCGTTTTGGCAGAAACCCCTTTCACACAGGCTTAAGTGAGAGCCTAGAGCCCTCTAGTGTTAGCGTTGGTGTAATAGACATTGATTATCTGCCCTGGTATAGCTCAGTTTGACCTGCACAGTGTTCCGAGCAGTGCCAATAAAAAGCTACCAAGGCAATTACTTTCTTCCAGCTAATTGTTTATTGACTTTATTATTTATCTACAGTTTAAGAAATTGGCGATTTATTTTTAAGAGCTATAACTGATATCATTCAGCACAGGTTTTAGAAAGGTTTACTTTGGGGCTGTTACCCAGTCTGCGTCAGCAATAAGATAGGTCCTATGTAAAGGAAAATTTAGGAAGCCTGTAAGGTTTGTCTACTACATCCACTGCAGCTGTCTGATTTTCTGTTTACTCTGTGCCTTGTTTCAGGGAGTCCCTGCAAGTCCTTCCACTAGCTCTTTCATGCCCAAAGCATGTTGTCCCCTCTTCTTTTGAATTGTGGATTTCTGTTTGCTCTGTCCCAGCACTGGGGCTTATATCTGTGGCACTGATCCTTCCTTCTCCAGAGCAGCATCTCCAATACATCCTCAGCTACAGTGCTGTTCATTGAAGCAATAAGAATACAGATTCAGAATTGTCATTGGCAAATTCACTTACTGCGTTGTCACTAAAATCCAAAGCTAGTAAGCATTTACTTGAGCTCATATAGGAAAAACAGTTGATAATTCATTAAGCTTAGTCCCACCTGAGTACCATCCAAGTCAGAGGCAGAAACCTTGCCAAAGGGGAATCCCTGCTTTGGGGAGGAGAGAAGAGCAAGCCCATCAACTTGTCTGTAAAGTGGAATCATATTCTCATCCTCTACCACAGAGGGGTTCAAATGCCAAATTTATCCTTTTGAGAGAAGTGGAGATGAGACTGTAGTCAAATTACCTGCTGCTGCTGTCACAGGTGATGGGGGGGCACTTTCTCACTGTGATGTATTTTTATATGTAAATGAGGGATAGTTTCAACTGCTTTCAGTCAGGCTGGTAAGGGGCCCTGGGTCTTGTGCAAAGACAGAACAGAGTGGTGAATCACATCTCTCCCTCTTCCAGCTGAGGTGGGAGCATTAAGCTCTCAGGCCCCCACCTGATAGCCTAATCACCCCCATAAGGATGTTGAAATGACCAAGTTTTGTTAATTCCTTCACCATGGTATCTCACAACCTCAGGCCTCATTCCTACACTAGCGTGTCTGGGAAAGCCAGAGAATCTGTTGCTCATGAACCAGTCATGAATTCAGTGGTAGTGCTGCACTGGGAAGCCGGGTGGAACAGCAGTAGGCTATGTACCTTGGACCTCATTTGGAAGCAGAAGAGTCTATCAACAGGAAAAAGCAGACAGTGAAGTAATAACTCCTTAGGGAGAACTCTGCTTATCTCTGAGTGGGGAAGTATAGGGGTTGTTTTTGTTCTATGAAAGAAAAACAGGTGAGAAAGCAGCCTGAACTGCTGCTGGGCACCTGCAGAAAGCCTATGTCGATACCCTATTATTCTTCATACTGAGCCGTCTAAACTAGGCTATGAGAAAGCTCATCACCTTTAACTTTCTACTCTTCTCCCTACTGATTTGTAAATTTGTCAAAATTTGTCATTTGTAACTGTCATTTGTAAATTGTGCAGAACATGTTGCTTGGTGTTATGCAATCTGCAGTCAGATCTGTGGTGACTAGTTCAAAGTATAGTGTAAATAAAGCTGGTTAGTAGCCTGTCAAGACTTGTAGATCTGTGACTGTGCAATTTCAGATTTGAGATTTGATGCATTTGAGATTTATGTATGTTGCAATGGGCCCTAAAATATGAGACTAACTGGTCTGGGATACTTTGGATAGTTTCTGTGTGTCAGGTAAAGAACTTTCAGAGCTACAATGTATGTACAGACTCAATGATGTGCTTGCTTACTGAAATCTCACTAATTGATAGCATCTGAAGTGATGTGCTTAGAACACTTTCAGTATTTGCTTTTAAATGCTTCTTATTATAAGCAGTATCAAAGCTCTGTAGGGGGTGAGGTACCATAGTCTAGATTGACTTTTGACCTGGAGCTGTTGAGAAATGGCTGTAGTATGATGGGAAGCAAATGTTTTATGGGGCCAGCAACTCTCATGGGAGGGATTCAGTGAAAAGTCAAAGGCGGCATGTTGTAAAATGCTTAAAATTTATTAATCATCATTACTTTTTCATAAGGAAAAAAATATTTCAAAACAAAATAGAAGACAAAAATATGCCACACCCAGATAACATGACAAAGAAATGGGATATTATTAATTCTGAAAGTAATGACCCAATAAATCAATTTTCCAAAAACAAAATAAATAGCAACGGTTCAACTTTTAAAAGCTTCCTAGGAAAAAATTTACAATTATTATTATTATTATTATTATTATTATTATTATTATTTGTTTACAAAAATCCTTCATATGCCCTGTTGGCAAAAATATATATATATGTATACTTCTGTAAACAGTTAATCAGAAACAAAAAAAAATCCATATTTTCATACAGTTACCATGATGATGGTGTTTTGTAAACAAAGTGTAGTGTGCAGCAGCTTCTCATGATAAGAGTTCTTTTTCTTATAAAAATATATAAGGAAATATGCCCATTATAATTTTTTCAAAATGTTAAAGTTTATAGTTTTGGGAAGAAGTGGCTTTCTGCTGTCTGTTTCCTGTAATGCAAAAAGAAAACTACAGAAACAGAGATGTATAGTTTTCCTTGGGTTTTGTTTTCTGGACTTTAGCTTTTGATTTGTGTCAATGAACTGGAATGAAAGTGTTATTAAGAAGGTCAGCCTACATTAATGGACATATTAGATATCGTCAAGTGTCCATGTTATGCCATCACAGGCAAGCTTCAAGCCAGAAAAGAATGCTGTTCTCATAACAGACTTGTGCAAGTGTAAATCCAGCTTTCAGTCTTACAGTACAGCGCTTCTCAGAAGACAAACTAGCAGGAGATGTCAAAATGACCTTATGCTGTACCTCTCGAGATGTAAAAGAAAACACATGAAAAACAATAGGCGATAAATTTGCAACGAAAACAGTCATATTGAGTTTGTATGCAGAAGATATCATATGTTTATCCAAAATTTTAGCTGCTTTTGACACTTTTGGTTTTTTACAGTTTTTCTTTTTTAGTCTTACATTCAACCCTTGTTTGATGACTTTTCTCTAGTTCTAATTTTAGAAATTTGGTTGCTCCTGAGAGGTCTTTATCAGGTTTGTTGCCTGTTGGGTGCTGACTTGGGAAATGCACTCAGCACTCACACAGCTGCATTTCTCCACATAGGTGTATGAGTGATCAAGGTAGGTTCCGTCACTGCATGTCAGAGTCACTTTTCTTTGGCTGGTCTTGATTTCTTGACAGCATGAGCATTTATGTTCCATCATATTTGCCTCTGGAGAATATCTGATTGCAAAACCAGCAAAAGAGAAAGATTCAGAAATTATGTGAGAAATACCACTGCCCTTCCCACCCATTATTAAATATAACCAGAAGTTGTGTGGAACTATTGATATTACCATTCTTACAGTATTGTGGTGAAATAAAAGTTGTTCCTCACTTTAAAAACATATGGATTTAGCTTTTCCTTAAGGCCCAGAAAAAGTAAATTAATTAATCCAGGTTACACAGTAAGATAGTACAAAACAAGAGAATAGTGAGAAACAAATAACCTCACTTTTACATGGGGAAAATCAAAACTTTGATCTCTTCACTATGACACTGAAGAAGCTGTTCAAACGTTGTAAGTCTTGAGGTAATTAAGCTAGTACAACATCAAGTCTGTTAAAAATTCTTATTAGCACAATGGAAACAGCTGATGACTGGGTAGATGTTGAACATACTACCTGTGGTTTTCTTTATGTAACTAGTGTAAAGAGTAGAAAACAAGAGACCACAATTATCTTTTTATACCACTTACCGTGAGTAAGCATCACAGCTTCCTTCACAGTATGCTATCTGAACTGGTGCAGGAGATACACATCCATGATATTTGATTACTGTAGTAGTATTGTGCTTCATACAACCTGAGGTTGTCACAAACCAAGGTAAAATAGGTTAAAGTACATGTGCATATAAACAGTTATTTGTGTATGACAGACGGCTTTTAGCAGAAAACTGAGGTGGATAGAGCTAAAATAGGAAATATGATCACAGTGCAGTTCTTAATGACTTGCTGATTGTATTATCAATGAATGAAAATATCCCTTTTGATTATGCAGCTTTGGTGCAAGATACAGAAATAATGAGCAGCATTATGGCAACTGCTCAATGCACACACACCCCCCAGGACTGGCTTTTCTTTCTTCGTTAAAGAGAGCGTATCTATGAAAGTTGGAGAATAGTTATAGTCCTCTCATTCCAATGAAAAGGCTAACTCTTGACAGTAGGATATGGGATAGTTCATCACAACAATGTTTTTCAAGGACCTAAAGTGAATGCTGGATTCCTTTTTTTTTTTTCCTTTCTTCCCCCCAGTGTGAGGCAGTGGTCCCAAACTAGGTCTGTTCACCTCTTCATGTAAAATGGACTAATATACCTAATAAGGCACATATTAACATTACTTACTTTTAACCTAATAAGGCACATATTAACATTACTTACTTTAAACAAAAGGGTCATTACTTACTCTTTAGTTTTACTTGGCATTCTTTACAGCAGCCATCATCAGATAGTTTAATGTCATCCTTGAGTAGGAAAACAGAAAAAGATGCTCAAGTTTCATATCTACATACTAAAGCAGAGACTTCTTTTGGTTCCTCTTGCACCAGAAAATCTTTTGTACTGACATGGAATTTAATTTCAACAAGGATAAATATTAAGGGCATGTAATTACTTCAATATTAATATGAGTTCTTTGAAAGCTGACATCAAGGGCAGCCAGAACTGCTTTGCTGTCGTCAGAGTTGGGTTGCTGAGTAGCAGAATTTCAGAAGTGCAAGTTGTAGCACATGTGGGATATTCTGAGTGATCAAAATCATACAGCTGATTATGTCAAACACGTGTGACGCTGGTTCTAATCTGCCCTGAGGTGTATTAAGTCAAATGATGCTGTGAACTGAAAGGATTTATTTTCATTCACCTTTGCTCTCAGTAAATGAATTCTAAGAAATAATTTACAATCATAAATAATTTAGGAATAAAAATCTCATGATTTTTCAATAAGATTGTTGCTTCTAGGTCACCTGACACATTAGGAATCCAAGACATTATGCTGTACCTAGTCCTTGGTAAGGATTGATACATATATCACCCATTGGAATTTTAATTTGCTTTTCTGAAATGAAATTTGATGGGGACCAGATTCAGAGTGGTTGAAATTAGAGCTACATCCTGTGTGATGCATCTGCTAGGTATTTTCCTTGGACATCATGATGCTTCTATCACTGCAACCATTTCAAACATGAGAACTAGTAAGAGACAACTTACTGGATCACAGTCATCAGGGTTAAATGGAGGACAGCTTTTCTGTAAGACAACTTGAATGAACTGGTCATCATTTTTTTCACATGTGTAAGTTGTACAGTTATCAGCAGGTGGGTTCCAGAGTTCTCCAACCTGAAAGTAGTTAAAAATTAGTGAATAATCAATTTCAGTTGATAGCTACTTGTCATGTACTACTCTGAGTCTTTTTCATTAACCAGGTGAAAAGGTTGTATTTTTATGTGTATATGGATATGCTTTTTGTGTGAATAGGATAAACATGTGGACTCATTTGGAAAGAATAACTTGTGTGTCAGTGGTTTTGTTGTCAGAATTTATGGGTATGTTCATTCAGATACATGGCAGAATTTCTGCTGACTTCACTGACTCCTCCTGTCCTAAATCTCTAAGCTATCTTGAGATTGGCTGTCTGGAGCAGAAAACTATCTGCCCACATAAAACTATCCTTTGAGCAAAATGGATGCTGTATTTTCAGAGATGAAGGCCCATTGCTTTCGCCTATATATTTTTTTCTGTGTTGATTTCTGGAAGCCATTGTTAAATATCACAGTTGCTTCCAGAAGTCTGAATTATAACTGGAGTTACATGGCTCAGGGTACTTGTTCAAGCTGTGTGAGGCAGTCTGTTCCTTGCCTAAATAAGCATTTGTCTAACATGAGGAAAGTTTCAGCAAATAAATTGAACTAAACCAGGGGTAATTACCTGGAGCACCCGTGTAATGTCTCCTACAGTCACTATACAAGCCTCTGCCTTACACGTACCACAGCACTCTCCAGGTTTCTTTGTATACTTATAACCCTGTTTTGAAAGAAATAGAAAGGAAATGACATAGAGTGAGGGCACTGACCTTAACTGGTGGATATTTGAGCTGAGTGGGGTAGGAATTACTGACAGCAAGAGAGCACTCACCACTGGGCAGTATGTATCACAGATAACTGGCTTGCACTTGGCAATGGGCTGGTGGGGGCTTGAGTGAGAGGATTCAGAGCAAGTGCATTCTTCACAGGGGCCTGATGGAATGACAGCTCCAGGCTGGGGGAATTTAGAAAAACAATCATTTTTAGTCAGTAAAAACAAGTTACTTTGTGTAGGTACATCACAGACAGTGCAAAGCTGAACTCATCGTTAAATACAATTTGGTTATTTTATTTAAGCAGAGGTTCTACTGTTAGCAGTACCAATTTTGGAATTAAATTCTGCTAATGTAGAGAGAGCAAAAAAGGCTTTTGCTTGTAGGGAGGGTGTTGATATCCTGACCTTGACTAAATTATTAATGATGTTTTATCTCAGGCCTTTCTGCAAAATTTGGTTCGTGGTAAGAGTCTCAAAAACGTTGCATTGTGAACCTATTTGAAGATGTACTCATGTACTGAGTTACTCTGTGTACTTACTGGATAGTAGGTTTCATTGACTATGCAGCCGTGTCCTGTAAAGAAGGAAGAAAGATGATGTCATAGAAGTGTAAGTTTTAGGAAAAAAAGTGTGTGAAAAACCTGCTGCTTTGTTGGCCCAATATGAAAACACAGATAGCTTGCATATTTTTCAATTTTCTTGTATTCATCAACTTAGAAAAATTCAGCTGTGAATAGCACATGAAGAAGGTGAATAGTACTTACTGCATTCAAAGGTAGGACAGCATTTTCCAGGCTGCATTATTGTGACTACTTCCTGTCCCTCTAAGCACTGGTGTGTGACCTCAGGGCAGAGGCTAGTGTTGCAGTCTGTTTAATGTAAGACAATATAGAAAATAATGAACTCAGAATTTTTAAACAAAACTAATTTTGTTTTGCATGAAATTCAGAAGTTGTCCTATGGAGCAAATACAGTGTGTTTACACAAGCTAGTTTAATGACTAAGTCGGTATATTTGCCCAGCTATTTTAAATTGAATGGGCATTTGCATAACATTTGTAAAGCAAAGCATTGTTTGACAATGATAAAGTGGTGATTCCTAGGACGAGGTATTTCCAAAGATAAATTTGTATCAGTTGAGAAATCTGATGACTCTCAAAGGTTAAGGAACTGTCTTGAGCAATTTTTAAATGTTCAAGACTTTTATTTTTTTTATATTTTTTTTATATTGGTCTTTGAAGCAGAAAATGCCTTAAATAGCTTTTGAATATTTTTCTTAAGGTGGTAGCAGCTTTGAAAGTTTCCAGTGTTGAATAATAGAAGATTTCCAGTTACTTTTCTGTGTCTAACTATGGACAATCTTTTCATCTTTGAATCTGTCCTCTTCAGGCATCTAGTAAATGCTCTGCAAGAAGGTACTTAAGGTACTTACAAAGGGGATGAGGGAGAAAAGAATTATGAAATCAATAGAGGGTATTAAAAAAAAATGAGAAATTATTGCTGTAGTTGCCCAAAATTGTATTACCCATGCCTGAAAAATATATTCCCCATGATAAACAACTAAGCACTTACAGCACTCAGTCCTGGTACAGCATGGGTCTTCTGGAATCGGTGTCTGAACAGGCATATAACCTGGTTCATCACAAAATACTTGCTGTGTCAGGGAACACTTGTGTTTTTTACAGTGCACTTTAAGAGTATATTTGTCGCAGACGCATTCCTCACAATCTTTCATCCATTTTTCTCCTGGCTATATAAAAAAGGAAAGAAAACAAACACAAACAAACAAAAAAAAAAATAGGAAGAAGAAAATGTTATATAAAAATTCAAACCAAAATTTTGCTTCTTGTTAACTTATTCATGGGTTCAGTGATACCTGATTACATGAACCTTTTCATCTTCTTGGTACTTTTAGATTTTATAAAAAACCTTCAAACTGAAGCTAAGGAGGGAATTACTGGAAGTCAGTGAAGGTTTGGAGTATGTTTACACATCTGTCACTTTCTATTTATTATTAGTGTTAGTATGAGGGATATAAAAGGTCTAAAGGAGAAGTGATTGAGCTTTGTATGCATTTTTGAATAAGAAATTATCGTACGACATACTCATTTACACATTAGGTTACAGAGAGAAATTTCTATAACTTATGTGCAGCTGAGGAATTTAGAATACAGACTATCAACATCATCAAGCAACAGATAAACTTTGCTATATATCTGTCCATTCATACCTAGTAACTCTAGGGAGCCAAACTTGTGGAAACAAAAGCCAAAGTTCCACTACTACCATCTAGCAGTTTTGGCTTTTTTTTTCTCTTTGTCTTTTTTTTTTTTTAATTATGTGAGGTGGATTATTGAAAGAATATTGCCTAAATTATTGTTAGTTTTTCTTAGGGAATAATGTGGTTTCTGCTCTGGCACTGTGTCCTGGTTTTGGCTGGGATAAAGTTAATTTTCTTCCTACTAGCTGATGCTGTGCTGTGTTTTGGCTTTAGTCTTGAGAACAATGCTGATAACACACCCATGTTTTAGTTGTTGCCAAGTAGCACCTAGCCTGATCAAGGACTTTTCTGTCTCTTGTGCTCTGCCAGTGATGAGGGCCATGAAAAGCAGTGAGGGAGCAGAGACAGGACATCTGACCCAAACTAGCTGCAGCAGTATTCTGTACCACAGCATGTCATGCCCAGTATTATAAATGGCGAGAGATACCAGTAAGGGCAGATCTCTGCTCAGGTCAGGCTGGGTATTGGTCAGCGGGTAGTGAGCAATTGTATTGTGCATCACTTGTGTTTATTTTTTTCCTTTCTTCTTTTAGTTTTATATTCTGTCCCCTTGTGATTTCCCTTATCATTATTATTATTATTAGTAGTAGTAGTATATTGTACTTTAGTTATTAAACTGTTCTTATCTCAACCCATGGGGTCTACATTCTTTTGATTGTCCTCCCCATCCCAACAGGGGTGTGAGCGAGTGGCTGTGTGGTACTTAGCTGCCAGCTGGGTTTAAACCATGACACACTCCCAGTTATTTTTAACACTAAATGGGAGCAAACATTTGAAAAAACCCTAAAATTTTCCCCAGCCTAAGCAAAACTTTATGAAATGCTAAATATCCTTTTGCTTTGTCTGTGCTTTATAAACCACATAGATTGTGATACTTACCCATCTGGATACTCCATTTGGTTCCCTGCAAGCTGGAGAAAAAAAAAAAGGGGGGGGGATGATGAAGATTTACACCACTGAAAACTGACATAAAAGAGTAAATTTGTGCAGTTTCAAATAGAAATACTGTGAAGATAAAATTAACAAGAAAATGAATATGCAGACTTGTTCTTCTGAAATGTAGAATTCTACCATCTGGATAGGCCTCATGTAAAGGAGGAAGATTAAAAAAAAAAAAAAAGGGGGAAAAATAAATAAAAANATGAATATGCAGACTTGTTCTTCTGAAATGTAGAATTCTACCATCTGGATAGGCCTCATGTAAAGGAGGAAGATTAAAAAAAAAAAAAAAGGGGGTAATATTGATTATCATTCAATTTTTAGATGAGGAGGCTAAAGGAGCTTCAAGTAGTTGATTGACCCATGATCTGACCATGTAGAAGATGGCAGTAGAACACAGACCTCCTGGCTATCAATCCGGATCTCTATTCCCCAGACTAGCTACAGATACTTACAGCATTCAGAGACACAGATGTTGCTATGTTCACTCAAGAGTGTCTTTCCTTCAGGACAGAAACATCCTTCAGTTACTCCATAGCCAGGAAGCTCAACAAAGCTAGAATGTGAGGAATGTGTATATTTGAGTACAATATTTTTGCATTGAAGCAGGAGAGAGCAGCACATGTAAAAGGCTGACATGTCAGATAAAAGGGAGGCAAAAAGTTTACATTTTCTGCAATTCAACAAGAAGTGCATATTCATAGAGCTAACATATTTTTAAACCTTGGAAAAAATATCCAAAGTCAAAAGATATTTCATGATGAAGTAACTAAATTTTCTAAGGAAAGTAGATAAATAAAAATAGGGGAAAAAACCGCCCAGAACAACCTTAAACAATTTTTTGTCTTTCCATACCTTGGATCACAGGTAGCAGGATTAATGGGTCCACATGGCTTGTATACCAAACTTGATGGACAGTTGTATGCTGTATGGAGAAAGAAGAAAAAAGATCAAAAATTGACAGTGCATGCATTTTTAAAGCAAAAATGATTACAGCTTTGCCTCCTTCATATGCAGCTTCTGTGAGTAAGGATGTCACTGTATTTTTTTAGGCAGTATTCAAGTGTTAGAGGTAAGATGTGTTTACTGAATAAAACACTAAGTACTGCCATTTCTCACACACACGTTTTTGAGTTCTGCAATACTTACAGCATGTATTGTTGGTCTTTCCTCTCCAGTCAATGCAGACACCTCTAGCAGCACACTCTGTAGCATATATCTCCAGACTGGAGCACTGCATGGATTCATCAGCTATACGGCATCCATCAAAAACACAGCCTTTGAAAAATGGTTCTGGTGGTATTACAGCATGGCATTCTGCAAAAATCCTGCAGACAGAAAAGAAACCAACCCCCTTATATAAAATAGATATAAAATCTGGTGTCAGAGAGCACTTTCCAGATATAATGGCTCATGACTTTCTGCTTCAAGAAGGAATGTATTGCAAGAAACAAGACCCCAAGAATGGCCAGTAATCTGGGAGATAGATTCAGGACATGAAAGGTTTGGAAATTTGAAGCTCTATTTTTTGGTTTTTCCTAAAGGGGCTAATGATCATAGTGTTTCTGTGTGTGTATGGATCTTTTAATCAGTCTGACATGAGAAATATCATGAAAATGCAGCTGCGTCATATTGAGGGAAAAGGGATGATAAAAGTAGCTAAGAGAAAAAATTTAACAATAGCTCAAAACTTAGACACTACAGCAAGCATCTGTAAAAGGGTCTATGTAAGTGACCCAACTGAAAAAAAAAAGCTTTCCTCAGAGCTCGCATAAGAAATAGGGTGGGAAGCAGCCCTTTGTGCTTTTGGGGCTCCATGTTTTACATTAAATGTACAAATAATGACAGAAGCTTTTTGGCTGGGATATTTCTGTCTGCTCTGTTAACTTGCATGGTAACCAGATTCTTTACGGATTGTACTGAAAGCCCACTTCAAATTTAGTGTTCAGTCTTTACTTAATAGTATAACTTGAGAGAGTGAACATAACCTGGAGAGCAGGGAGGGAGGAAGGAAGGAAGATAGCATATATCTGTGTAGTTGCAACCCAGGAAGTATGGATTTGGTGCTTGCTGCATCCCTGATTTTCTGACTTTACCTCTCCTTGCTCAGTTATCTTTGTCATGGAAGTCATCAAAGGAGAGGAGTTTCTTTGCAAAAGCCTTTTACTATATAAATCCTGTCATAAGTAAGGCTATAGTTCTTACTCTTCCTGTAAGATACTGAATTTTATCTAGAAAGAGTGAATTCATTCAGATTTTTTCTTACTTGCTCCAGATGAGCTTGCAAAGAGAAGGTGTTCCACAGTGAGGTTTTGGTGGAGGTGTAGTTACAACTGGTGGTATTGGTACTCCATGGCATGACTTGTTGTTATCAACAATCCAGTGATGAGCCATTTGGGGACAGGAAGAAATGATCTCACCATTTGGTAAGCGGCATTCATCTGCTTTATTGTTTGTACATGTTCCTGTAAGACATAAGTTATGTAAGTCTCATAAACAACATCAAACATGCACAGTGCATTATCATGCTGATACCATGTTTAGAAATGATGTGTTCATGAAGTGTATAAGATGCCTTGCTTTGCAGGGATTGCTTTCTTTTCAGTTATGTGAGCTTTAATTTAGGTTAGGGAAAACCAAACAAACCTAAACCCCAGCCCCAAAGAAAAAGAAAGCAGGTTGCTGAAATATTGAACTTTTGATCCTACAGAAGTGGAAGACTTTTTATTTCCATTTTATTGTCATACTTCCATACTTCTGCCAATCATGAGACTGCATAGCCAGAGTGGGTGAGAATAACCATGGTAGGGTGGGGAAATAGTTCCACCTCAAGTTAGTGCATTTGTCTTACCACACTGTCCTTCAGTGTTGTTGCCAAATTTGCTGTATGGGAGTTTCACAGAGAAAATCAGCCCACTAAAGGTGATGGTTGCACCAATCTCTGGTATTTCAACGATCATGTTGATGCCAAGTGTTGAGAAAGAAATGCCATCTTTTTTGAAGCCTGGTTTGACAATCTTGTGGTTGAAGTACATCTGAATGCAGGGTTAAAAAAAAAAAGCCCACAACTTCAGAGTAAGCACTGCTTCTGCCTGATTATTTTAACTAATGTATTTTCTAATCTTCATACATAACTCCATATTGTTGTGCATCACATCCAATGCCCATTACCATCACAATAAAATCACACTTGTGATTTGCATTCATGTTTCTTAATAATATGTTTCTTTATATAAGTCAATGTCACAATATACCGGTTTTCATGAAACACAAATCAAGCACCCGTGTAAGCATTCTTCCTGACCTGTCTGTCAGCTGTATTAGTCTTTTTCCTAGTGTTACTTATGTGTACATGTACATGCACATAAAAAATTCATATCTGCATAGTGCTAAGTTGTTTCTGATATTTTTTCCTTAGGAACTTCTTTTTTTTCTTAATGATACCTACAAAAAAATCTGGAGAGGGAATTTTACAAGGGCATGTAGTGTCATGACAAAGGGAAATGGTATTACGCTAACAGAGGATAGATGTAGATTAGGTATTAAGAAAACATTCTTCACTATGAGGGTGGTGAGACACTGGAACAGGTTGCCCAGAGAAGCTGTGGATGCCCCACACCTGGCAGTGTTCAAGGCCAGTTTGAATGGGGCTTTGGGCAACCAGATCTGGTGAAAGATGTCCCTTCCCATGTCAGGGGAGTTGGAATTAATTGAAACTGATTTTTAAGGTCCTTACAACCCAGACTATTCTATGATACCCTCTACCCTCATCATCTCCATGATGCAATATTCTAACAGAGTGTATTTCAAATTAGAATCAGCAAAGCCTATGGACCTTATTTCTTTTTTGCAAAAAATAGAGAAATTAAAAAGTGTATATTTTACCACATTGGTCATCACACCATTCATGAATTTACGGGTCAGCAGCACTTCTGCAGATTTATAGAAAATAATAATGGATTTAGGGCAGGAAAGTCCATCTTCTGAATCGCAGTAATAATTGTCAATGTAAACACGGAAGTTGTCGTATTTAGGCACAATCTGTTTCACCAGGACATAAGTACAGTTTTCAAGGAAAGTATAGTAGGTTCCATCAAAAGTAATATAATGAGGATCACCCCATCCACTGCACACACCTGGTAGAGAGAAAACATTTAGAAGGTTAATGTGAAAATTAATGTAGAAGAAAGAATTTAGAAACTGAACTGAATATACTACAATTTAAGAGGAACCTTAAGAAGACAAAATGCCCATATAATCTGTTTGCTTTTTTCAAAACATGTATTTCCTTTATCTACTGGTGCTTACATTGACATTCATAATGATAACAGCAGCCATTTTCATCAGGTACCAGTATTGCTGGATACTTGTTTGCGCAGGTAATTTCCTTTACAGGTGGGCAGTGCGTTGGAATTACTTCTACCTTGTTGTCTCCCTTACAGACGAGTTCTGTACAGTTGGATAATTTGTATCTTTGTCCAGGCTGCAAAATGACCAAAAAATTCTGTTAGGAATTTGCAAACATATATGACATCTACTCATATCTTTAATTTAGTGGTATCTTGTTTCCAGTAACGGTGGTGTTGGAAAGGAAGATAATATGTGTTACTTTTCTTAAATTTGTGATACTAATGATTTGTAATGTTGACCAGAGGTATTAATAATTATGACCATGATACAGAGGATCAGAATGTGTTCTGGTTTCAAAATCTGAAGGAAAGACTAAAATTAAAATGTTCACTGATACTACAAGTTCATCAATATTCTACACAATTTATTTATTTTAATGCTAAAGGAGATGGGAACACTAATTCCACATTGGGACCTCTTCTGAAATCTAGGGAGATAGGTCATAAGTTAAAGGAATTGGTATCCCTGATGTTAACTGATATTAGCTATGTAATTGTACTTCAGTATCAGCACAGACCATCACTATAAGAGAAAAGTGTGTAGAGAAATAGAGGTGAGAAGGCAGAAGAGAAACTAATACAAGCTACCACAGTAGCTTACATTATCCTATTGAGTGTAGAAACAAAATGTACAAGAAAACTCCCTCTGTTATTTCAGAAAGAAGACTTCTCATTTATGCAACACAGTGCATCAGAAAGTGTTTTCCTACTACAAAAGTAATTATAAAAGATAATTATAGCAGGCTTTCTCATTGTGAAAAAAAAATTATAAAGAAGGCACATAAAATTTTATGTCATTTATATTTCTCACAACAAGAAATGCTTCTGCTGGCAACCTACACATTTAAAACATAAAAACTACAAAGTGATCCTTTCTGGTATAAACNAAAAAATTATAAAGAAGGCACATAAAATTTTATGTCATTTATATTTCTCACAACAAGAAATGCTTCTGCTGGCAACCTACACATTTAAAACATAAAAACTACAAAGTGATCCTTTCTGGTATAAACTTAACATTGATTTTAACTCAGCAATTATAACATAACACAGAAATGACATACTTGAAGGTAAGGGTAAGTAGCAGAAACACAGCCAGGAACAGGAAGTCTTCCAGAAGTTGTAGGCAGAGGAACTGTTGTTGTTATGGTAGACCATTCAGGAGAAGTAGTGGTTAGAGGAGTAGGAACGTTACAATCCACAGTGTGTCGTTTAATAGTACATGTTGGACTACAGATGGCAAAAAATCTACATCCGTCACTATCCGTACGGTTATAAATCACTTCACCTGAATGAACAGTAAGCAAATGAAGTAAGAGAAAAAGATTACAAAAAAAAATCCAAAAATGAAGAACACAATAAAAAACTAAAACAAAAAATTTCTGATGATATAAAATTTTAAAATACCCTTCTCATTAAATAAACCCACAAATAATTAAATAACACAAATATTGACTGATAAAAAATTATTAACTAACCAGGTGAAAAGATACCACTGCCAATTTTACAGAAACAAGGTCTTGATACAGGGGTAGAAGTTGTGCTGGTGCAACAGGATTCAGAAGTGGAAATACTGGTAGTGAGGCTGGTGGTTGGGAAGGAGGTGGTGCTTGGGCAGTGGTAGTTAGGTGTGCAGCAGAGGACGC
>NDXB01010268.1:364-41205 GCA_002631895.1 Agapornis roseicollis
GGTCCTTTCCAACCTGAACTATTCTATGATTCTGTGATTCTATAATCTCTCTCTGTCACTAATCTTAGAATCATAGAACCATAGAATAGTTTGGGTTGGAAAGATCATCCAGTTCCAACCCCCCTGCCATAAGCAGGAACACCTCACACTAAACCATGGTACACAAGGCTTCATCCAACCTGGCCTTGAACACTGCCAGGCACTGATGGAGCACTCACAACCTCCCTGGCCAACCCATTCCAGTGCCTCAGCACCCTCACAGCAAAGAATTTCTTCCTTAGATCCAATCTAAACCTCTCCTGTTTAAGTTTGAACCCATTATCTCTTGTCCTGTCACTACAGTCCCTAATGAAGAGTCCCTCCCCAGCATCCCTATAGCCCCCCTTCAGATACTGGAAGGCTGCTCTGAGGTCTCCATGCAGTCCTTTGTTAGTGTGTACCAAACACTGGCATTCTTCCCACAAAGGGTGCTCAGGCATTGGAACAGGCTGCCCAGTGCAGTGGTGGAGTCACCATCCCTGCAAGTGCTCACACAGTGTGGAGATGAGGCCCTCAGTGCCATGAGTTAGGGGTGGCCTTGGCAGTGCTGGGAAACAGTAGGACTGGATGAGCTTAAAGGGCTTTTCCAACCTGGTTGATTCCATGACTCCATGATCCCTTCACCCCTGGATTTAACTCTACTTTAAGCCACATCACCAAGCTGGACACTGACAGACTTCAATGGTAAGCAAGAGTAAATAAGCTGAAAAAGAAAGTAGAAGGAAATGATACAAACAAGTTGCTATGGAGAAAATGAATGATCATGCATAGCATGATTTAAAAAACATAAAGATATTTAAATGAGGGAAAAAATGTGGGAAAAGTTTGAAACAGATTCAGTATTTGAATTAGCGTCAGATGTGCATTCTTTTCATCAGAAGAGATGAAATTCAACCTAAATTTCTTTTTCCTTTTACCTTTCTCCTCCTCTTTCTCCTATTATTTTTGTTTTCCCCAATAAAATACTAGGACAAAAATAGTTAAGAGTGGGAAAAGTAAACTGGCAGGTATTAATTAGCTGAATGGGTGGCAAAAGTAAAACCTCCACAGCTCCATACCATGGAAATTTTGAAGGGGAGGAAGAGGAGACAATTCACATTTAAATATTTAACCCATTCTGGGATTTAGGGTTTTTTTCTATCATCTTCCTTATCCTAGAATCATACAAGAGTTAACATTGAAAAGGACCTTAAGATCATCCAGTTCCAACCCCCTTTCCATAGGCAGGGACACCTCACACTAAACCATGGCACTCAAGGCTCTGTCCAACCTGGCCTTGAACACTGCCAGGGATGGAGCATTCACAACCTCCCTGGGCACCCTGTTCCAGCTCCACAGCACCCTCACAGTAAAGAACTTCTTCCTTATCTCTAACCTGAACTTCCCCTGTTATTTAGCTAGGTGAAAGAAAAACAGGTATTGCTTGCATCCCTCTCTGATGAATTTCTTGTGTTAAATGACTTCAGCCTTCCGCACCAAAACCAACAGCATTTCCACTATGAACATAGCACCAAGTTTGGGAATTAGCTATTGAAGTGTTAAACACAAGCAGAAGCTTGGGCAGGCTCCTCACATACTAAATCCTGCCAAAGCAAAGGGATCTTAATCTTCCCTTTTGGTCCCTTCAGGCTGCAAAGTCTGTGCTCTAACTTCTTGCATCCCACTGCCTTACTTCCCCCTGCATGATGCTATTCCTGTGCCTGAATGCCTTTGTAAAACAGGGCTTCATGACAAAGGTAAGAACACAGATAATTAGGTTACTGCTGTGTTCCCATTTCCTTTCCCTACATGTAAAGACCGTAAGCTGTGTTTGTTCATTCATAAACCTGCCAAGATATATGTTTAAATACTCATATAAACTTGACCCTTGCTCTCTGTGTCTTTCACCTTATAAATGTATTAAATTTTAGAGCCACTCTCATCTCCCTGAAACACAAAGTAGCATCTATTGAAAAGTAAAAGCATCAGTTCCTCACCATTTCTAGTTGCAAGTGTTTTCCCATAGATCCACATCCTGCTCAATGTATATACACCAGCTCTGCACACCTGGAACATTATTGAGGTGGATTTTCCCAGGCCAGTTCCAAAATCCATGTATTTTCTGGTTGGTTTTCCACTTTTGTGGTAGGGAAGGCAAGAGAAAGGTCAGGTTTTTCCTTATACAGTCCCATCACTGTGCCTGACCTTCTGGGGGAGCAGAAGGCAAGGCTTTATAACCTTTTCAGCTCTTGTTTTTCCTTCTGGAACTGGCAAACAGGAAATCAGACGTCAGGGTCCTCCAGTGAAGAACCAAGAGCAGGAGCTGAATCATGAACTATAAATGCATGCACACTGCTTTGGCTAAGGGCTATGCACTCTATGATCCAACACCGTGTCACCTACAGCCAGCCCTCAGCTAGAAATGATTGGGGGTTGCTGTTGATCAGGGGCTGGGATTGAACAAGGAACCAAAGAAATTTGGGTCAAGCCCACAGAGGGCTGACTGCCTTAAAATGATAACCAGATCATGTTGTTCATATCTCAGGAGACATAACGGTGGAGGTCACCTTTCTTTCAACAACGCGTCTTCTCATCATGTCAGAACGATTTCTGATACTCTCATAAGCAAGGAGTCAGAAAAAATTAAGATAGAAGACTCACTGAACCTGTCTCATTATCTGTAAAATAACCCAATAATATTAAAGAAAAATATATAGAATCATAGAATAGTTCGGGTTGGAAGGGACCTTAAGATCATCCAGTTCCAACCCCCCTGCCATAAGCAGGGACACCTCACACTAAACCATGGCACCCAAGGCTTCATCCAACCTGGCCTTCAACACTGCCAGGGATGGAGCACTCACAACCTCCCTGGCCAACCCATTCCAGTGCCTCAGCACCCTCACAGGGAAGAATTTCTTCTTTAGATCCAATCTAAACCTCTCCTGTTTCAGTTTGAACCCATTCCCCCTTGTCCTGTCACTCCAGTCCCTAATGAAGAATCCTTCCCCAGCATCCCTATAGGCCCCCTTCAGATACTGGAAGATGCTCTGAGGTATCCACACAGCCTTCTCTTCTCCAGGCTGAACAGCCCAACTTTCCCAGCCTGTCTTCGTATGGGAGATGCTCCAGTCCCTGCTCATCCTCGTGGCCTCCTCTGGACTTGTTCATCAATCAATCTTTGCCTATGCCTAGATGCTCACGTGCTCATGTTCCTTAAGACAAGAATGTGCTTAAATGTTTTGCTACATTGGGTACAGGAAGGCAAGGGACTACATGAGTTAGAAAAACCCTGTTACATGAATTTCCCATTGTTACTCATTAACAGATTTCAGAGGAGAGTACAGAGCACTGAGCAGTGATCAGACAGCTCCAGAAAGACTTGGTCTAGAAATGCAGGCTTTAAAGCAGGATATGATTTTCCAGGTTTTAGCAAGGAAGTTAGAGAAGCCATCAAAGAAAATCACCTGCATGCTCCAGTAGTTGATGCTGATACAGTTGATGTTTGCTGAGGTGAACAGCCTCTGAGCAGGCACGTTCTACAGGGATAGTGATGTATAAGGTGGGTTCCTGAGCTGGGGAGCATTAAGATCTACCAGGAGCACACACAGGAGGGACAGGGACAAATAATGCTGAAGAATGGAAGCTTGAAATAGGAAGGAGAAGCAGGAGGAAGAGGCTTCCCCCAGAGCCTGAGAAGCCCTTGTAGAACAGCTTCACAGCTCCACAGACTAAAGAGAAAAGACCCATCACAACAGGAGAGATGCTGGAAGTGAGTACGACATCCTCATCTGTCCCCATGTAACAACCAGTGCAGTTAAGGAAAGGTGATGGGGGTTTGTAGTAGTTGTACCTCTCCTGAAAGGTATAAAGACACCTGTCTGCTGATCTGATGTACTCTCTAGAGAGGTGTGCTGCCTACCTGGAGTTCCTATCAGGGAAAGAATGCCAAGTCGTGTATAGTCCACTGACCATTATCCACTGATGTTATGGATGGGCACCAGTGATACAGCCAGGGAGATCTTCTTTCAGCCTCCCAGCAACTAAAGGAGCTCACAGAAAGTCAGGAGAGACTTTTCACAAGGGCATGTAGTGATAGGACAAGGGGCAATGGCTTTAAACTGGAAAAGGGTAAATTTAGACTGGATATAAGGAAGAAATCTGGACTATGAGGGTGCTGAAGCACTGGCACAGGGTGCCCAGAGAAGCTGTGGCTTCTCCATCCCTGGCAGTGTTCAAGGCCAAGTTGGATGGGGCTTGGAGCAACCTGCTCTAGTGGAAGGTGTCTCTGCCTTGGGGACAATAGGGTCAGAACTAGATGACCTTTAAGGTTCCTTTAAACGCAAACCATTCTGTGATGATTCTATGGTGAAAAAGCCAAAGCATTTATTACCCTGTAACAGCAACATGGGAGAGGGTGAATTAGTTTAGTGCTTTTTCTGACAACATTTCAGACTGACAACATCTTTAACTTCTGCTTGTGTCTTTCATTATACCTCACTTTCATCTCTCCCCTAGCATCAAGATGAAGGTATAATCCCTAGGCCATGCTGCCAAGTTCTTTTCACTAGATGAAAGATGAGATAAGGAGCAACAGATGGATATAAACCAACAATTTAGCTCAACAAAGTCATGGACAATCTGGTGCAACCATGCTCAAGATGCAAGTTCTTGCAGTTTTCTATGGGCACTAATTCCTGTAGACAGCTGCTTGGGAAAGGTTTTCAGAGGTAGGTGTACTGTAACACCCACAGCCTGGGAATCTCTTCTAGGGCTAGGGGAAAGAGGATATTTTTTCCCCCTTATGTTCTGGAGCTCAGTGAAGCCCTACATCCTACACAGCATACATCTCCTCTGAAGTGTTTTTATATACCTACCTGCAGTCCCTTTTCTTTCCCCTCCAACGCCACTACTGGCAAAATAAGTTAGAAGTCTCACCATTAGTATTATCATCGCAAATGGCTGATAGCTACAGGAACCTCCTAGAAGGTGTTAAAGAGAAAGTAAACCCAACCTGCAATAACAAAATCCTGCAGAGAAGGATTTGGGGGTGTTGGTCAGTAAGAACATGAACATGAGCCAGCTTCAGTGTGTGCTCACAGCCCAGAAAGCAACCGTATCCTGGGCTGCATCAACAGGAGCGTGACCAGCAGGTCCAAGGAGGTGATCCTGCCCCTCTGCTCTGCTCTCGTGAGACCTCACCTGGAGCATTGTGTGCAGTTCTGGTGTCCTCAACACCCAAAGGCCANTGACCAGCAGAGGAGGTGATCCTGCCCCTCTGCTCTGCTCTCGTGAGACCTCACCTGGAGCATTGTGTGCAGTTCTGGTGTCCTCAACACCCAAAGGCCATGGAGATGTTGGAACAAGTGCAGAGGAGGCCACGAGGATGATCAGGGACTGGAGCATCTCCTGTATGGAGCCAGGCTGGGAAAGCTGGGGCTGTTCAGCCTGGGGAAGAGAAGGCTGCGTGGAGACCCCATAGCAGCTTCCAGTGTCTACAGGGATGCTGGGGAGGGACTCTTCATCAGGGACTGTAGTGACAGGACAAGGGGTGATGGGTTCAGACTGAAACAGGAGAAGTTCAGGTTGGAGATAAGGAAGAAGTTCTTTACTGTAAGGGTGGTGAGGCACTGGCACAGGGTGCCCAAGGAAGTTGTGAGTGCTCCATCCCTGGCAGTGTTGAAGGCCAGGTTGGATGGGGCTTGGAGCACCCTGCTCTAGTGTGAGGCATCCCTGCCCATCGCAGGGGGATGTACCTGGATGATATTAAAGTCCTTTCCAACTCAAACCATTCTATCAGCCTTCCAGTATCTGAAGGGGGCCTATAGGGATGCTGGGGAGGGACTCTTCCTTAGGAACTGTAGGGACAGGACAAGGGGGAACGGGTTCAAACTGAAACAGGGGAGGTTTAGATTGGATCTAAGGAAGAAATTCTTTGCTGTGAGGGTGCTGAGGCACTGGAATGGGTTGGCCAGGGAGGTTGTGAGTGCTCCATCAGTGCCTGGCAGTGTTCAGGGCGGGGTTGGATGAAGCCTTGGGTGCCCTGGTTTAGTGTGAGGTGTCCCTGCTTATAGCAGGGGGGTTGGAACTGGATGATCTTAAGGTCCTTTCCAACCCTAACTATTCTATGATTCAAAGATTCTCCATTTCAACAGAGCACTGGCTTCCACTGAAAGTATTGAAAAGCTTTTTTTTACATGAGGGTTGGGGTAGAAAATTTATTCCTTATGCCTAATTGAAATCAACCCTTTTTCAGTTTAAAGCCATTGCCCTTTGTTCCATCACTGCATGCCCTTGTTCATGAGACAGAAAGATCAACTCGTCAGGAGCTATCAATTCGCAGAGTTTTATCTGTCTGCACTTACCTCTGAGTTAATAATAAGGTGTCCAGGTTAGAATGCAGGAGCTGTGATGCGAGAATGAATTAATGCTTCATCAAATTACATTTTCAGAGGGGCCAACAGTTACTGCATTGGAAAAATGAAGCACCTTTATTTTCCCTGGATTTTGCCCTAAACTCACTACTGTAATATTTCTTATTTATTTCCATCACTACAGGTTGATGACCGGTTTAATTTCTGTACAAAATATAAGGGGGTTCTGCTTGTCCCATCCCCTCTTATTGATGCTGCTGGGAAGGACAAGCCCAAAAAGCTTCCTGTGCTTGTTCTTTTCCTGCTTTCATAACCTCACACCTTTACAAAAGCTGCAAAACCCCAGAGGGTGTCAAGATTAATTTGAAGCGCTTCCTAAAGGCTTGCAGAGGGGCTTATGTGAGAGGAACCGCTGCTAAATTTGCCACACACTGTACTCAATTTTCACCACCGATAACCACTCTTCTTCCTTTCAAAACAGCAACAGAAGTTGGATTTCTTCTGCTCAAAGGATGCAGAAGTATTCACTGAAGACTAAATGAGTGGCAAAACTGAAATGCAAAAGTAATCTAAGAAGTTGGGAGTTAAGAGCTTCAGTGTAGAATAGAAACTTCTAGCAAAATAAAGCTTTTGGAGCAAGTGCAAGAGGAGCCTACAAGGATGAGCAGGGGCTGGAGCAGCTCCCATATAGAGCCAGGCTGAGAACACCGGGGCTGTTCAGCCTGGAGAAGAGAAGCTGCTGGGAGACTTCAGAGCAGCTTCCAGTGTCTGAAGGGGGCCTATAGGGATGCTGGGGAGGGGCTCTTCATTAGGGACTGTAGTTACAGGACAAGGGGTAACGGGTTCAAACTGAAACAGAGGAAGTTTATATTGGATATAAGGAAGAAATTCTTTGCTGTGAGGGTGCTGAGGCACTGGAATGGGTTGGCCAGGGAGGTTGTGAATGCTCCATCGCTGGCAGTGTTCAAGGCCAGGTTAGATGAAGCCTTGGGTGCCATGGTTTAGTGTGAGGTGTCCCTGCCCATGTCAGAGGGGTTGGATCGGATGATCCAACCCAAACCGTTCTATGATTCTGTGAAAATACATGGAAAGTGATGCTGGGAGGAGAACTGGATTGCAGGCTGTAAGTGAAATGTGAAGCAGAATGTCAGCAGGACTTTAGCTGATGAGAACGCTTCATAATTTATGTCTGTGTTCTGTTTCATAGTGCACTCTGTGACCTGAGCCCGGCTGGGATTGAGTGAATTTTCTTTTCAGTAGCAGGTACAGTGTTTTGGGTTTAAGATGAGAATAATGCTGGTAGCACAGGGATGTTTTAGTTGTTGCTAAGTAATGCTTTCTCTAAACCAAGGACTTCTCAGTTTCCATTCCCTGCCAGTGAGGAAGTACACAAGAAGGCAGTGAGAGAGCATTAGCCAAAGGGATATTGCATACCACAGATAGTCATGTTCAATATATAAACTGGGGGAAACTGGCTGGGAAGCACCAGTCACTGGTCAGGGCTGGGCTTTGGTCTATGGGTGATGAGCAGGTGCATTGTGCATCAGTTGTGTTTCTTGGGTTCTCTTCCTCTGTGTCTTTCCTTTTCATTGGTAGTGTTTGGTTAACAGTCGGACTTGATGAACTTAAAGGTCTTCTCCCACCTAAATGTTTCTGTGATTCTATTATTATTAATATTATTACTATTATTATTATATTTTATTCCAATTATTAACCTGTTCTTATCTCAATCCACAGGTTTTACCATTTCGTGATTCTTCTCCTTATCCTTGTGTGCAGTGGGGAGTGAGTGAACCTCTACAGGGTACTTTGATGATGGCTGGGGTTAAACCACACAACCCTCTTCCAATCCAGCTGTTACTTCATTAGACCAAATGGTGGTGCAAATCTCTGTGGACAGGCTACATCTGGCGTGTGAATATGCAATTATATTTCCCTGTAGTCACCATATGAATGTCCCAGTAACTGCAGCATTCGATGCCTAAGAAGAAGATGTTATCTAGGTCAAGTTGAAAACAACCAAACCAACAAAAGCCTTCTAGAATCAAAATAAGAACATGTCCAGATCATCAGCCCTTCTGAGGATGTATTTGTGTTGACCTGCCTTACCCAGCTTGCTGTTGGGAAACAAGAAGAGTGAAAGAGCAATAAAAGCATGAAGGGCATTCTCAGAAGGACTTTCTCTTCATCAGGGACTGTAGAGATAGGACAAGGGGTGATGGGTTCAAACTGAAACAGGGGAAATTCAGGTTAGATTTTGACACAATTTACAACTTAATGCCAGAACATTTTAAGATTATTTTTTTTAACTTTTTTTTTTGTGCATATTACTAGAAGTAATAGTTCCAAATCTGCTTTGAAATAGCTTAATTTTAAATTGATAAACACAATGAATTTTAAAGGGATTTAAGGCAAAAAATTATGTTCTCATGGTCCCCTAAGAGATGTCCTCCTATGGAACGCTTCAACTCATAGAACCATAAAATGGTTTGGGTTGGAAAGGACCTTCAGATCATCCAGTTCCAACCCCTCTGCCATGGGCAGGGACATCTTACACTAGACCATGTCACCCACGGCTCTGTTCAACCTGGCCTTGAACATTGCCAAGGATGGAGCATTCACAACTTTCATGGGAAACCCATTCCAGTGCCTCACCACCCTAACAGTAAAGAACTTCTTCCGTATATCCAATCTAAACTTCCCCTGTTTAAGTTTTAACCCTTTGAATGGGTTAAACCATGGAATGGTTTGAGTTGGAAAGGACCTTAATACCAACCAGGTACAGCCCCCCGCCATGGGCAGGGACACCTCACACTAGAGCAGGATGCTCCAAGCCCTGTTCAACCTGGCCTTCAACACTGACAGGGATGGAGCATTCACAACTTCCCTGGGCAATATATTCTAGTGCCTCACCACCCTTACAGTAAAGAACTTCTTCCTTATCTCCAACCTGAACTTCTCCTGTTTCAGTCTGAACCCATCACCCCTTGTCCTGTCACTGCAGTCCCTAATGAAGAGCCCCTCTCCAGCATCCTTGTAGCCTCTTTTAGACACTGGAAGCTGCCCTGAGGTCTCCATGCAGCTTCTCTTCTCCAATGTTTTCAACCTGCCTTCATATGGGCAGTGCTCCAGCCCCTGTGTCCTCCTCTGGACTTTTTCCAACAGCTCCATGTGCTTCTTGTGTTGAGGACACCAGAATTTCAGACAAAAACCAGTCTGAACCTCTGCCTGAAATTCAATCTTCGCTCTCCTTAGAGGTCCTGAAGCTCACTCTGATTTCCCTCCCATGCACATATGAATTTCTAATTGGCAAGGAAAGGTGCCTGTACTGGATCTGGAGCTGAATTAGACGAGTTGAACTCATCTAATCAAACTTGCTTTCCTGCACAGCATCAAATTGCCTGTTCTGGTTGCCACATTCTTGCTGTATGCCCCTCTGCTAAGTGTATTATGTTCACTACCATCCATTTAATGATGTATAAAGACTCATGGTCTGGGTATCTGGGGATATGACCTTTGTTTCTCAGCAGCAGTAACTACATGAGTGCTACCAAGTTCTTCTGTACAGCAGTATGGTGAGGATGGATGGATGGATGGATGAATGCTTATGTGACATTTGTACTGGGGTCAGTGCAACTTACTAGGCAGGCTTATGAGAGATGACTCAAGCCTGATTTTGCCATTATGATATCAAATGGCATTTAGGTAATGGTGACTGTCTAATATTCACACAGCCCTTTCTGGACACAGGCATACATGAAATCTCAGAGCTACTCTGCAGAAGTAGGTATGTGAGTTATCTGACTGCACAGTACCATGCACCTCCCACCAAGGGAAATGAGTAAGAGGGCAAAGGCTCCTGAAACACAGCTGGCAATAGTTCAGCACCAAGATGGGGAGCAAAGGGGCATCCCCAGTCCTCAGACTGAATGGGTGGCAGGGACACTGCTTTTGCTAAACTCATCGAGGGTCCCAAAGACATTTTTCCTCCCCTTCCTAAATCAGATCTTCGAGAAAGTGGATCCATGTATATCAGGAAATGAAGCCTTAAATACCCCCACACACACACTCTTTATTAAACAACTCTAGATTCACCCCTCAGCTGCTTTGCCAGGTACTTTCCCAAAGCTTTAATTCTCTCTACAAAGATGCATCCATTTATGCCCTTGCTCATTACCAGCCTGATGGACCCCTACATTGATGCAGCTTGTAGCTTTGACCTTTCCAGAGACCAACATTTGTCTGCCACTAGAAGTTCCACAATCCCCTTTTCTGTCCCATACTCTCTTGCCTTTGTCCTCGCTTAGGCCTTTATTCTCCTAACAATCACCCTAAAGGGGGTCAGCAACCCCAGCCCTGAGTAAACCTTTTGTAAAGGACTTGAGAAACTCACAGTTGTTCCACCTTTTGAGTTTCATTGATCTCTATAAAACAGCTCAGCAGCTCTGTTAAGGGTGTTACATGGATGAATGCACACAAAAGGAAGGTTCCAGCCGAAGGAGGGGAAAAAGAAATAAAAAGGAAAATATTGGGCATTTTTAAGGGTTTAATGGGTAAAAATGATGCACGCAATCAGAACTTCGCATTTGTTTCCAGCACATCGTCTTTTGTCACTGTCTTTTGAGGTCTACCACTGCTTGCTTGGTGGTAGGGCTGGTTGATAGCTCAAGAAAGAGCTTTGAAGGTGTTTAAGTTCTCAAAGATGCATGGAGAATCCTGCTGGAAATTTCAGACCTGTTTTCTCCTTCAGTTGCACACACATATTAAGGATTTCCTGGTAGGGTGGTGAGATGCTGGAATGGGTTGGCCATTCCAGCCATGGTTGTGAGTGCTTCATCCCTGGCAGTGCTCAAGGCCAGGTTGGATGAAGCCTTGGGTGCCATGGTTTAGTGTGAGGTGTCCCTGCTTATGGCAGGGGGGTTGGAACTGGATGATCTTAAAGTCCCTTCCGACCCTAACTATTCTATGATTCTATGATTCCATGATCTGGCCTTTAAAGGTACATCTGGAGATGTCTATGGAAGGAACCACATTGTCTTTGGCTTCTTTGGTGTTCCACAGAGAGAGAGGAGCACAAGAAGTGACTCAGTTCTAAGCTGGGCTGAGTCACCCTGAAAGATGCTGACCTTTCGTAGTGAAAACCTCAAATCCTCATCACTAAAAGGATAATCAGCTTCCTATCCTTCTGTGAGTGTTCATTTCTTCTCGGATTGCAGGTTCCTTGAAGGAATTACCTCTGACTCAGTATCTTGAAGTGGCACAAAACCTAACGCAGTCACGTTTCATTCAGTGATAGAAATCACAGCAACAAACATCCTGGAAGTTTAATAGTTGGGTTTGCTTCTTGAAAGAGGTGGCCTAAAACCTGCCTGTCAGCCTTAGGGAAGCTCGAGTGTGTATTCACCCAATCCTACACCCAACAAAATTATCAACTTCCATAGCATGATCGTTGCTGTTTTAGTGACATACAGAAACTTACAGCTGAATAATAGGGGAAATAATTCAGGTGGGTGTTTCTGAGATGAAAGATTAGAGGAAAAAATACATACTAGGTCAATAAAAAGGCAACTATTGAAGAAAGAAATCAATGTAGGTCCACCTCCTTGCTGCACTCATAAGCCACTCAGCGACAGAGTCTGCTACTGTCAGGGTGTCACTGGCACCCAATGGAGCACAGAAGTATTTGGTATATGCATGCACTAGACTTGTCCTCAACAAGTGAGGTTAGGTGAGCTAATGTGTTAGAATAGCTCTCTATAAAAAAATTAGATATAAAAAAATCCCACCTGGCCTTCAGGTTTATACATAGAGAATATTCCACAAGGATCTTTCTTTTCCTTTGGACAATTTAGCAGTTAGAGAACTTAATAATGCAAGCAAACTATAAATTGTGTCTTAACCTCTACTCTGGAATAAAAAGCAAATCAATATACAATTAACTAAAAATATACTTTAATAAAAATTCTCCTTTCAGCACTAGAAAAACTTGAGGTGTAAATTTGGCTCTAGAATAGAGCCAAAGACCGAAAAATATGCCTCTTAACATCCAAAACCCAGCTTCCTTATGGAGGGTCGAGTGTTTGCTGCTCCACATCTCTTTTCACTATCAACCTGGAGAAGAGAAGCTGTGTGGAGACCTCAGAGCAGGTTTCAGTGTCTGAGGGGGGCTACAAGGATGCTGCAGAGGGGCTCTTCATCAGGGACTGCAGGGGTAGGACAAGGGGTGATGGGTTCAGACTGAAACAGGGGAAGTTCAGGCTGGAGAAAAGAAGGGTGGTGAGGTACTAGAAGAGGTTTGCCCAGAGAAGTGATGAATGCTCCATCCCTGGCAGTGTTCAAGGCCAGGCTGGACAGAGCCTTGGGTGATGTGGTCCAGTATGAGGTTTCCACGCCCATGGAAGGGGTTGTAACTGGATGATTTTAAAGTCCTTTCCAACCCAAATCATTCCATGATTCTATGATACATCCTGCAGTCTATCAACCCATTGTCTTGTCAGTGAAACCCATGCCATTTTTCTGTCCCCTTCATTCTATACAGCCACTGACCCAGGTAGTCATGGCTGCCTTTTGCAGAAGGTCCACTACTCTCTTCTCTGTTCATATTCCTTTCCCTCTGTCAATAGTTTTAGACTTCTCTTCCCAGGAAAACCCTGCTCATACTGGTGAGACTGTGATTGCTTCTGCACATTCATCTCCCCAGTTCCTTCTAAACTCTTTGGCTAATTTAAGACAACTCTCCACAAACACACACAGTTGAAGCAGAGCCAGTGCTCCCATCAAAAGAACTGCCTGTTGCACATCAGCTTTTACTATACAATGAGCCCACACCTGTGGTATTATCAGAAAGGTATTATGGATGCTCACTACTGAAAGGAAAGCTTTGGTCACACTCTGTGCCAATCAAGAGAGACAAGTCCAAGGGATTTCACTGATCAAAGAGGTAAGGTCTTCTGACATCTTCCTCCAGGATTTCAGTGTAACTCACCAAAGGTGCAGTTTGCTGCCAGCTGAAGAAAATCAAAGGCTGGTTTTATGTTGCCACTAAGGGGACAGTGCCACTGGCTCCAGCATCCTTAGTGGTTTGTTCGTGCAGCATCCTGTGTGTCAGCACTGGTAAGTGTGCTCACACACAGTGCCCGCTCCACACATGGACCCAAAGGAAAACCAACACAGGAAAGACAATCATTTTCCATCAGAAAAGGTAGAAGAAAGGGTGAGCCCATCTCTGCTCACATCCATAGGAAGAGCAATGTGTGCTCAGTAGCTGCACAGCAGGAAGCAAATAAAGCCAAATGTGAAGGCTGCATGGAGACCTCCTAACAGCCTTGCAGTATGGTCTTGAACACTTCCAGGGATGGAGCATTCACCACATCTGCTTTGGCTGCTCAGGACTGCACTGGCCTCTGGTCCAACCGATGACTGCAGTTCTGCTGTCCCAGCAAAAGGCTCCTTCACAGATGTCTGAGGGATCACACAATAGGAGCTGGTTTATTTTATGCTTCACATCATCCTCAACATACCTTGGGTTGTCCTCTTCCCCTTGGCAGCACCCTTGGCTCTCTCCCTTCTATGCAGGACTCTCTTTCCATTTCCCTTGCTGTCAGTGAAACTCCAACTCCCCCATATACCCTGCTTTGTCCTCCCCTTCACTCCCCTCCTTCCCTCACTCCTTTTCTTGCTGCTGTCAAGTTTTCCCACAGCATGGAGCCCACCTCAGCATAAAGATGCCAAACAAAGGGGCTGACGTTATGCTTGTTGCCCACCAGCTCCTCCAAGCGCTCCCAGGGCTTTGGCAGTACAGCTGCAGTGATTTTCTTATTTGCCTCTTAACCCTCTTGGCTTTCATTCAACAGTTGTCATCAACAGGAAAGGATCTTGGTCTCTATTTAAAAGTGAATCAGAAAGGAGAGTGTTAACATTCAGAGTGGGGTTGTCTCCCCCTCCTTTTCCCTCCCCATCTTGTCCACACTCTTGTCCTTTACTGCAGCCGGTGGTGCTTTCTCATCCAAGGCAGGAAATAAATGCAAGACCCATACACGGATGCAGCCCCACATGGATTGTGCCCACCACCACCAGCTCCCCCCACAGCCCCACAGAATGACAAAGGAACCTTGCTCACTGACTCACCACACCAGCTGAAGGAGGGGAGGGAAATAATAGTGCTTTGCATTCGGTTATAATAGTGGGCTCTGAGTCTGCTGGGAGATTGGCTGGCATTTCAGCAGCTGAGGGGGCTGCCCCGTGTCTGAGCTGTCACACTGACTCACCTGCCACAGCAGCAGCTCGGAAAGGCACCTTGGGAGGAGTGGGAGAAGGGAGAGGCAGGGGATGGAGGAAGATGCGGGTTGAAGGAAGATGCGGTCCCACACACTCCCTCCTCACCCTGTTCTACCCCATTGATGTGCACGTGGTGCCTTTCGAGTGTCATTCACTCTCCTTCATTCAGAAGCAGGACATAGACTCCGCTTGCTCCTCAGCCTCTCTCAAATCCCCATATTTATCATGGGATAATAGAGTATAAGGAGGCTCAAAGCAAGAAAAACAGTTGTTCTATCTGACCTGTTGCCTCACTTCACCAAAGCATCACTTTATAGGGGGAGAGGGTCTGTGCAGGACCTTGGAGTGCTGTATTCCTGAATACTGGACCCGGCCATGGGGCTGGAGCACTTTGCCTTTACAAAGGGATGCTCGTGACCATCCCTGGTCAGTGGCTGGTGAATCATTGCAGTCCCTCACCCTGAACACGGAGGCAGGAGACAGACTCTGAAGCTGTTTCTACAGGAGCTTCAAAGTCTTTATTTCAGTATTTATAAGTGATTCTAATATAAATTGCAGAAAATAAGTGTCCATTGAATTGCCAACTCCCTTTTCTCTTTGGAAATTTCCCAAGTGTTTTAGGACCACCAGGAACCAGGTTGTAGAAACACTGAATTCCTCCTCCTACCTTTCGTGCTGCTTCTTCTTCCTGCCACCCTATTCCTCCTTCCTTTTCCCCCTATTATCTTTCATGTCATGTCTGGCCACTGCTCTTCCAACCCATTTCCATGTATTAAGAATCATACACTCATAAAATACCAGGCTGCAAGGGACCTCAAGGATCATCTGGTCCAACCTCTCTTGGCAAAGCATGGATGTCCCAGCCGAATCTGAACAATGTCCAACATGGGGGAATCCACCAATCCCCACTGAGATCATTCCAATATTTTTCCTTCCATCTTTGTTGCTTCGTCCTGTCTGTGCAAGTCCTCTGTATGAAAACAGGGTATGAAACACATGAGTATCTGCCCTTTGTATTGACTAATCGCCCAAAAGTAAATGAGGAAAAGGGGGATTATGCTCATGAAGGTTTTTTCTCCCCCTTTATTTCATAAGCAGGTAATTTCTGCTTTAAATCTTTTTCCTTTGCTCAGAGCCCACTCAGATCCCCTCAACATTAATGACATCCTCAAAGGATTCCATTTATAGAATCATAGAATCATAGAACAGTTAGGGTTGGAAAGGACCTTAAGATCATCCAGTTCCAACCCCCTGCCATGGGCAGGGACACCTCACACTAAACCATGGTACCCAAGACTCCATCCAACCTGGCCTTGAACACTGTCAGGGATGAAGCATTCACAACTTCCCTGGGCACCCTGTGCCAGTGCCTCAGCACTCTCACAGGAAAGAATTTCTTCCTTATATACAATCTAAACCTCCCCTGTTTCAGTTTGAACCTGTTACCCCTTGTCCTCTCACTGCAGTCCCCAACGAAGAGTCCATGTCCAGCATCCTTATAGGCCCCCTTCAGATACTGGAAGCTGCTCTGAGGTCTCCACGCAACCTTCTCTTCTCCAGACTGAACAGCCCCAACTTTCTCATCCTGTCTTCATACAGGAGATGCTCCAGCCCCCTGATCACCCTCATTTCTGCTCTGAAGGTGCATGAATGCAGCACTGAGTGGAAACGGAATGCCTTGGTAGAAGATTATCAGGAAATCAGTGAAGAAGTGTGAAGTAAAATGCCTCTAGGCCT
Source organism: Agapornis roseicollis (assembly GCA_002631895.1). Lineage (NCBI taxonomy): Eukaryota > Metazoa > Chordata > Aves > Psittaciformes > Psittacidae > Agapornis > Agapornis roseicollis. The sequence continues at coordinate 16,771 of NDXB01010268.1, forward strand.
GGGACCAGAGGAATGAACATCAGTGGTACAGGGGGATGATGATAAGAGGTGATTAGCAGGGAAATGCAATGATAAACAGTATCATCGTCTAGTGTTCTATTACTCTGTTTGGCTGAACCATTATTGCCCTTGCCATGAGCCCTTGGACTGAAGCTTGGGGTTGAACATAATGGTTTTCATGTGTGCTTACAGCTCCCAAATGCTTCCAGATTAATAAGAGTGATGAATGGTCATTGATGAGTATCATACACTGTAATAAGCTTCCTTTCAGTTCCAGACTTCATACAATCCCGAAAGCATCAGAATCCCAAAGACATTATTATTCAGGACATTAAATCCTGAAAGAAGAAATCTAACAGTATGCAAACTGCAAACCACAAGACACCCATCCAATGCAAACAGAAACACAATGAGCGGGAAGTGCAAGAAACCACTAATTCCGAAGGATTTGACTTTCCCATACTGTGAGCACATGTAGAGGCTGCTTTCTTTCTCCCTACACAGAACTCTTCAGTGCTGGATTTATACCCTGGGGCCTTGTTTGCTGCCTTGCTGCTTTGCTTCTGGATCTGACTTGAATGGCATAGGAATGATCAGTGGAAACTTGTGGTTTCACTCCTGTAAAAAGGAAAAGGAAGGAAAAGAAATAAAAGAAGGAAATAAAGAGGAATAAAGGAGAACAGCACAACAGGCTGGGAACTTTATGTTATTTCCTAGGGTTGCTCCTTTCATTTCTAATCAATATTGGGCTGGGATTGATGTGCACTCAATGCTAAGTTATTTCATTTTAACTTGTACTGGAAAATCCCTTCAGTGTTGTTTCATGGTGGTGGGTACCATTCCCTCCGTCACTTACACACTGGATTTGCCTGGGAAATTCAGCACAGAAACAGACTTAAAAGCATCAGAGAAAAGTCAAAGAGCAACCCTTCGAAAAGAAGAAATGGGGAAAGATAAGGCAACCACACGGCAAAAGGAGAAGGAAGGAGGTGGGAATGTGGTTTAGTGGACAAAGATCAGCTGGATTTGTTCTGGATGACATTTTCCACAAGTGTTCTTGTCTCTGACATGCTGGGTTATATCTTGAAGCCTTTCTTCTCCAGGTCCTGTTTCTATCTTACCCTATAGAGTGGGATGGAGGCTGCCATACTCTCCTGTGCTAGCTCCATAGTTTATATTGCATAGGAGTTGTTACCAGAGCCCGGTGTCCCCATGTCAAGAGCTTGAGCCCTTTCTTTGCTATAAGAAGTTATTTTTAGTGGATGGAGAACCTTCACTTTGATGAGCTCCTCATTCAAACAGCCAAGTTTAAGGAGTCACAGGTCAGGTATTTTCCAAGCGTTACCAAGCTGGTCAGAAAGGAAGCATGATGCAGGTGAAAAACTCTGTTTTACATGGGTTTACCCCCACTGCTTGGTTGAGTGCTTCTCTGTGCACTGACTTCTCACAGCCCACACCTTTGCTCCAGCAGGATAAACTGGCTCTGTCACCATGTGTTATCTAGCATGGAATTGTGGTCATCCATTCCGCACCCCTCTCTGCACAGAGCCTTGAGCATCCTCATCTAGAGCAAGGTGTCCCTGCCCATGGCAACAGGTTGGAACTGGATGAGCCTTAAGGTCCCTTCCAACCCAAACCATTGTGTGATTCTATGATTAACTCACCAGTGTGGGGCATTGACCCGGGGACCCTTTTCAATATCCTATTGAGTGGTCTGGCTGTATGAAGCTGTGGGACCAAACTGCCATCTGCTTTGCTGTCCATCCTTGCTTATAGATCTCCTTCAGCATGACTCGCTTCTTATATTCTCTTCTACTTTACACAGACACATTTCACTTATTCCTTTTTATCTCCCCACCTGCAACCTCAGTTTAGACTTTCCTGCCACCAGTTCTCAGTTCTGAGCTTTCTCATCCACTTTTCTTCCTTTGCTGGTCGGTTCAACCCTTAGTGCTTCAGGCACCTTTAGAAAAGAAGTCATGAATATGTTAAGAGATAACTTTATTACTAAGATAATTAAAGCTTCCATGTGTCTTGTTTCTATTTCATCCTCTATGCTCTGCCTGACCTTCTGCTTGCAATTTTTTACCTGGTTTCCAGTCCATGTATCAGCGGAAATGAATCTAAACTTCTTGGAATTAATGTTTTAAGGAAGTTCCAGGAGACACACAGACTTTTTGACATTTCCTAGGTCTGGATTAACCCTTCATGCAGCAGAATTAGAAACTAAGAACCCAAGAATCATCTTGGACTCGTTTGCTGGGTTGATGGTCTTTCTTTTGAATATAGATAGATCTTTCTTAAGGTGGGTTTTGGGGTTCTTTGGGGGTTTTGTTTTCTTTTGGGTTTAGAGCTTACTCCAGAGGACGCCCATGGTATGAATGAGATGTCCATCAGCTTCCTCACCAGCTGGCTTCTGAATAATCAAAGCTTTCGCCATCCATACCATACTCCCGTTTGACAAGGACGTCCCCTCCCAACAAAGTCTAACAAGTCACTCCCTTCCCAGCCTTTTAACCAGGACCCCAAGAAGTCAATATATCCTATGTTATCCATACAGCAGCTACCAAGCCCTATAGCGGGATGCAAAATGCTGTCCCTTCTTGCCTCCACTGGTGTCAGGAGCAGTGTAAGAAGTTTCTCTCCCACACGTAGTATTCGACTCTCCGCTTCTTATCCCACTGGGAATGCAGGCACAGCACACGCCCCCACATGAACTGCAGTCAGTAAAACACACCAGGCAAGATGCTGTTACCTAGGCAATGGTTATCATAAGTCTTTGGAAAAGGAATGGGGGGGGGCGGGGGGGGCAGGGAGGAAGAAGTACAGGACAATGCAGGCTTGGAGTAGGAGAAAATGAAGCCACCAGAAGAGATCAAACTGAGTTATAAGGCCTGAAATGGTGCAATACTGGCAGCTGGTTGTATTGGGAGGTTGGGTGTTAGACTGGTTTTGAGGGGGTATAATGTTAAACAGAGTTCTGTGACGGACTGAGAGACTTTGGCTCTTTGATTTCTCACCACCCAGCTTGTGTACTTGTGGTCTAACCTCTGCAGAAGGGTGGGCTGCTGGACAGATTCTATATGGTGGTATGGCTGGCCAAGATTTTAGGCCAAGGAGCATCCTTCACAAAGCTGGACCTGAGCAAGGTCCATAAGGAGATGTGACCTGAAGATTTTCCATGTGGTCTCCAATAGCAGAGGTGTCTCCTCTCTTGCTGATCTTCACCCTAGACACAGTCTACCTAAACAAGCCCTAAAAGGGGCCAAAAATGAGTTTATAGCATAACCTGTCTGAAACAGAAACTTGTCTGGAGGTAATCCCAGGGGTTGCAGGCTCTCACCTGCATTCTGACCACTGATACGTGTTTCAAGCCTGAGCTCCTCTCTCCAGTCACTGGTACAAAGCCTGATGATAGAAAAGATAAGCTCAGGCATTAGTACGTGGCTTACACAGGGATAACTCAGGATTACAACTGCAGAGCTAATGAGCACCTCTGTGAAGCCTCAAAGCCCTTCAGGGGCAAGATCTGAACTATTCTATGGCATGTTCTTGTGCATGTAAATAGCATTCTGTACTGAAATCATAGTGAAACGAGCCTGTTCCAGCAGAACCCCATAGCAAACAACAAGACCAGCTGCAAACTCAAATCCTATGAGGTGTCTTGTTACCTGATGCCATCTAATTCCTTTTTGCTGTGCCTGTGCTTGACAATGCAATGACAATTTAATAGTCCTTTCTATGGACATGGGATGCAGCAAAAAGACCCTTACACTGTGTTAGCCCCTCAAAAAAGCCCTGTTTTTTCCCCTTGTGATCACACAGTCATCATAGAATCATAAAACTATAGAATGGGCTGGGTTGGGTTGGGTTGGGTTGGAAGGGTCCTTAAAGCTGAACCATTTCCAACCCCCTGCCACGGGCAGGGACACCTTCCACTAGAGCAGGTTGCTCCAAGCCCTGTCCAACCTGGCCTTTAACACTGCCAGGGATGGGGCAGCCACAGCTTCCCTGGGCACCCTGCGTCAGTGTCATTGCATGGACTTGCAGGAAGTTAGTAGTACATGAAACCCCAGCAGAACTTTGCACATGCAGATNGAACACTGCCAGGGATGGGGCAGCCACAGCTTCCCTGGGCACCCTGCGTCAGTGTCATTGCATGGACTTGCAGGAAGTTAGTAGTACATGAAACCCCAGCAGAACTTTGCACATGCAGATCCTGTGTGGTAAGGATGGATGGAGGATTTCAATCATAGAATCAATGGTTTAGGCTTGAAAGGACCTTAAGATCATCCAGTTCCAACCCCCTGCCATGGGCAGGGACACCTCACACTAAACCATGGCACCCAAGGCTCTGTTCAACCTGGCCTTGAACACTGACAGGGATGGAGCATTTATCACTTCTTTGGCCACCCCATTCCAGTGCTTCACCACCCTCACAGTAGTCACAACCATACTGCTTAGATGCCCTGCTCCACAGCGCTAGGTGGGCATCATATGAATGCTGAAGACACAACAGGATGCAGTCTTTCCCTTTCCTCTTCTAGCATTGCAAGGAATGAAACAAGGGAAGGGAAGGGAAGGAAGGGAAGGGAAGGGAAGGGAAGGGAAGGGAAGGGAAGGGAAGGAAAGGAAAGGAAAGGAAAGGAAAGGAAAGGAAAGGAAAGGAAAGGAAAGGAAAGGAAAGGAAAGGAAAGGAAAGGAAAGGAAAGGAAAGGAAAGGAAAGGAAAGGAAAGGAAAGGAAAGGAAAGCTTGTGGGGCAGACACAATGCTGTTACCTGGTATCATTGCCAGTCGTTTTCATATCAACAAGAAGGAAAATGTGGAAGACTTAAGAAAAAAGGGAAATACACAGAACACCCCCCCACACACACGTAAGAAATGCCAATACTTCCCCTCCCCAGCAGCAAGACACTCACAGGGAGGAGATGGATTTTGCTTGCTTGCAGCATTTCCTGTGTCTGCCTCCCCACCGGGTCTTTGTGGTTTAGTGAAAGGGAAAGGATGTTGTGCATGAAAGGGACCAAGCTGCCTGGGCGGAAAAGCGATGGGGGAGGACCAGAGAGAGAGGAAAAGGAAGAGGGAATAATAAAGGACACGCAAACATCTTGCAGTAATAGAAGGATTTGCAGCATTTAGGCATTTAAACCACTTGGGTTTTTTCATTCTGCCCCAAAACAAGGGTGTTGATTGGTGGCCAAAATGACATTTCGGTGGTTACCAAGGTGGTGGAGGAAGGAAAGCAGGGAGGGAATGACGCATTTTCTGTGCATGGCTTGGAAGGAGATCCAGCATGGCAGAGAAAGGGAGGCCTTGTTAGCACAGCAGTGGGGTGGTCCTTGTGATGGATAAACCCGACAAGAATCCTTGGCATGGCTCAGCACCACCCCCTGCTTTGCTGTGCAGTAAGGCTGTAGCCTGAAGAGAGCACTGGGATCCCTCTTAAGTCAAAGTGAACAAAGACCAACTCAGAGCCCAAGGGATTTTTAAGGCAAGAGGTTGCTTAAATTCAGGGGTTCTGCTATAAAGAGGTCTACTCAAGGGGAGTTCACCTCACCTCCTCTTTTAAATAGCAATGGTGGGTGTAAAAGCAATGGAACTGAAGTATGGGGGTTGTATTTGTGGTAAATGACCTGAATCAGGCTTTTAACGTGTTCAGCAATCCCACTTCCAAGATGTGCCGAGACTTCTAAATGGCAGGCTGGAAAATTCAGCTCACAGAGGTTACCCTGTTGGTGTGATGTGGCTGGCAGGGGTAGGTTACCCTGTTGGTGTGATGTGGCTGGCAGGGGTATTTTGTCCCAAATGAAACCAACAGTGCGGATAAAGGACTCTGTGCGGAGTTTTGTTTCTGATCCATCTCTCTTCCATGGCTGGGTACAGAACTTCAGCCCTGTGCTAGAGCCCAGCACACCACAATCTGCCATGACAAGGAGCAGCAGCATATGATTGCAGAGATAGAAAGGTTTGCTGGAACTTTCTCGGTCCTAAAAGGCATTTCCAAGCCATGTCTTTTGAAAAGTGGTGATTTAAGAGCTTCTATTCTCTGTCATGAGTCACTTTTCAAAGAAAGCTCTTATGAAATCTGTACCTTCATTTCAATGCGAGGTTTGGAGCCCATCTGTCCTTATCTCCCACTGGGAAGATAAGGACCTCCCTCTTATCTCTTTGTCATGGAAGGCATACCTCACTCAAGAGGGATGCAGGTAGCTGACCTCATTTAAGCACTAATGTTAAGTATGTACGTGGGAAGCACACAGTCCTGGCTTGTTCATTTGAAGATAGCCAGCTACCTCTATGTCATCAACGTGGACCATGAACTGAATCAAGGCCAGCTCACTGGATTGTGTTTTACCACTGACTTCTTTGTGTAACACAGGATAAAACACTTAGGACAGGGCAGGAGAAACAGAAATGTGCTGAAAAGCTTATTCTAAAAGCTGCTCCATAGTCCTTAACCTTGGTGTGTGTCAGCAGTCTTGACAAATCCTTGTATGTAACTATTACTCATACTGAGGCAACCTAGAAGTTGTCACACCACCACTAACCCTGGACTGTGTGTTCTTTGCTTCGCTTGCAAAGCCTTTAAAGAATAAGCAGATGCTGCATCTATTCAAACATCTCCAACAAGCATTGTGAATAAGCAGCCTTTGGTTCTTGTAGAGGATTTTCAGAGAGAGAGTCTTTAAAAGAGTAAATTATGGAGAGGGGTTTTGTGTCATGTTACAATCAGCTTTGCTGAGCCCAAATGGGAAATGGGAAAGAAGTTAAAACTATATAACTATTATATTTATTATTATATATAGTTACATATATATTTATATAGTTATATATATATAGTTATATAACTATTCTATGATTCTATGATTCTTAGTTAGTGCAAATAGAAAGCATCTCCAAAATAAAGACACAAATGACAAACAACAGCAGCCAATGTAAGTGACCAGTGAGTGGACAAACGGTTGTGTAGCAAACAAAACCGCAGATGACCAGCAGGTCAAAGGAGGTGATCCTGCCCCTCTGCTCAGCTCTTGGGAGACCTCACCTGGAGCAGTTCTGGTGTCCTCAACATAAGGACATGGAGCTGTTGGAACAAGTCCAGAGGAGGCCACGAAGTTGATAAGGGGACTGGAGCATCTCCCATACAAAGACAGGCTGAGAGAGTTGGGCTGTTCAGCCTGGGGAAGAGAAGGCTGCGTGGAGAGCTCAGAGCAGCTTCCAGTATCTGAAGGGGGCCTATTGGGATGCTGGAGAAGGACCCTTCATTAGGGGCTGTAGTGATACAACAAGGAGTAATGGGTTCATACTTAAACAGGGGAGGTTTAGATTGTATATAAGGAAGACGTTCTTTACTGTGAGGGTGCTGAGGCACTTGAATGGGTTGCCTAAGGAAGATGTGAATGCTCCATCCCTGGCTGTGTTCAAGGCCAGGTTGGACAGAGCCTTGGGTGCCATGGTTTAGTGTGAGTGTCCCTGCTCATGGCAGGGGGTTGGAACCGGATGATCTTAAGGTCCTTTCCAATCCAAACCATTCTGTGATTCTGTGAGAGGAGAACAGCTTACTGCCAGCATCTACCAGGGTCTCCAGACAACACTAGAACACTTACAAAAGCAAGACAGAGAAGTATCAAACCTTTCCAACAAGCAGGCCAAACTGTTAGATTTCAAGCTGATAGAAGATGACAATTTGCAGACATAACAGTTAAGTTCATTAGAACAGGGCCATTTATCATAATCAGCTGCAGGGTGTTAGAGTCCTGCAGGAGGAACAGCAAATATCAAAAGAAGGATGCTGTCTGGTGTTTATGGATTTCCAGAAAACCAGCTGCTAGGAAAGAAATAACACACTCAGACAGGAAAACAGAGAGGAGAACATAGAAGTACTGAGATGCCATCTAAATATCACCTCCAGCTCTCTTACCAATAAAGAGTCTCCTCAAAACAGGGAGGCTGCCAGCTATCAGAACGTCTCAACTGCGTCTATGGCCAACATCCAACAATATCCCTTTTAGTCAAAGTCTATCTGGATGTGGGATCAATCTGTTCCTTACAGGTCAGTGTTTTGTGGAACTTTCTTATTTATCTGTCTCTAATTAAAATAAACAAAACAAAGATCATAGAATCACAGAATGGTTTGGGTTGGAAAGGACCTTACGATCATCCAGTTCCAACCCCTTGCCATGGGCATGGACACCTCACACTAGACCATTTCACCCAAGGCTCTGTCCAGCCTGGCCTTGAACACTGCCAGGGATGGAGCATTCACAACTTCCCTGGGCAACCCATTCCAGTGCCTCCGCACCCTTACAGGAAAGAACTTCTGCCTTAGATCTAATGTGAAAAAACATCTTTTTTTCCCCTTCTATTTTTAGTTCTAAACAATTTCTAAACCAGAGAACTCGCTTATTGAACACAAAGGAAAAAGACACTCCCCTAAATACCAAAGGTTTGTCTGGAGCTATTGGACCTTTACCATGTGAACTCTTGCGTCTCAAAGCAATGCTGCATGGTGACATCACAGTATAAATTTAGTTCCCACCACATACCAATCACATCCACCTATTATGGAGAGCAAACCTTAGACATCTCAAGGCTCCAACCCTCCTTCTCCCTTTTCTCTGGCTCAAATCTCACCTCCCTAAGAGGATTGAATTCCATGTACACATCTCCTTTTTTTTTTGCTGATGTTTTATCCCTTGTCTCTAGTGGCAATTTATTATCTTTAACTCTTCTCCGAGCACTCAAGATGAGGGGAGAGCTGCAGAAAATAAATTAGACTAAAATAAACTCCAATTGGAAATGCTAAGTACGGCATGTTCTTGCTTTAGGAAAATGAAATACTTCATTCACATTCCTGAAACAGGACTTGGGACAATTTCAAGTGTGGTGACTTTTTTTATACCCTCCAAAAATAGTGAGGGAGTTGTTATAAATTCTTACTTTTCTCATATGATAAAGAATGCATTCATTATTAATGTTTAGCAAAGCTTTCCTCTCTAGCTATGCATTTCATCAGGCCTGGGCCTCAATACCTAACATGCCCATATATTTCATGTGTTTTTTGTCAAGTATTAGATATATTAGATGGTCACTTACTGACTACCTGAACAAACCTATGCTGTCATTAATAACATCAAGACTGGAATGTTGGTGCACCTTCCATACCTTTATATATGAATCTTGCTTTCTGCTAGAAGATCTAACCTAATTTGGAAGGCAATCTAAGTAACAGGCCTCAAACCATCCATTTGAACAGTCCTGCTAGATGCTTTAGGGAAAGGGATGGGGAAATGCTTACCAATATTAATGGTGTCTGCACCATACTAGCAAAGACACCCTAGTCCTAAGTCAGCATGAACATCTAATATGTTCCCTGATGCAACCTCTGACTTTAATGGTCCCAGAGCTGTACTTGGGATGCTGAAGCAGGGCAGACAGAGATGGACAGACTGAATTGGGGTACCCAGAAGTGATGTGGACTCCACCTTTCTATGCGTTTCACTTGTGGTCCAAGTTAGAGATCTCCCATTCCCTATGTCTTTTTTCAAGGCACAGTGTTCATGTAGATGAACCTCAGATGAAGCAGTGCAGCACAAGGATGTCTCATGCTGCAGGACCCTTAACTAAAGGAATAATCTTCCAGAATCATCCGTAGGACTGGCAAGGCAAAAAATGAAAGTCCATAAGAACAGAGGGTGAGGTCTCCTGGGGGTACATAGGGTCAAGAGAAGCCCCTCTCCCTTAACTCCAGTAGCTCCCCTTTCCCCTTCATTTTCCCTACCCAACCTGCTCCTCTTAGACCTCTATCCCATCTAATTCCTCCTTCCTGTCTGCTTCATCTTAAAATCCATGTCTGGTCCACCCTTCCAAGTCACATCCCTCCTCTAATCTGTTCTTTTCCAAAGCTCTCTAATTGGTGCTTGTGCTCTCCACCCATCTTTATATGTTATTCTGTCTCCTTGTCCTGACTAAAAGGCCTGGGGATGACCAAGAGTTGCTGCCTCCTTTTAGATCAGCCATAAACCTTGAAGCAGAACGCTTTCAAACAACAGAGCAGGGGCATATTATGTGTTTTGAGGATGGCTCTCAGTGGAGGCAGAGAGCAGAAAGAACCCTGTGGCACAGAGACATTTTGCTCCTTACACCTTTTCCTTCTTCTTCCTTAGACTCCTCTACTCATTTCTTACAAGACATAATGGAGAAGGGTAATGGAGTCACTGTAAGTGGACCATGTCCAGCTCCACGGCTTGATAACATCTGTAGCAATGGAAAGAGTAATGCACACAGAGGGAATTTCTGTTAAGATTCTGCTGTGTCACTCAGCAGACTTGGCAGAAACTTAATGACTGGTCTGGAAACCTTGGGATGATGCAATTGCAATAAATAATACTTAGAAAGGTCTGTGACTGGTTTGAGTCTGTTACATTCCAGAAGTGATCTGTTAAAAAGAGCTGAAAAGGTTAATAAATGGTTATAATAAAGTCATCACTTACAACAACCCCTTAGTATACACTGTTTAGATGCCCTCCCTCCTCAGCTTTAGAAGGGAAGGGTGATTGTCTCAACCACAGACAAGGCAAAACGCTGTGGGCAATACTGCAAACTATTTCTTTTGTATCTCATCAGTTTCTCTTGTGTTACTCAGGAGTTACTCCCTGATGATAGGCTTTTTGGTAAGTGACAAGCTCTGACCTTTGAGTTTCTGATAAGCCCCATTTGTTTCATTGATATCCAGGCAAACCTACCTAATTTTTCACTGTGGACCAGCTGACAGGTCCTGTTTAGTCTGAGGCTGGGGAGGACTCCAGGTTCTCAGACCTGTCAAGTCATATATTGAATAAGAGAACCATACTGCTGACTCTCACTTTGTGTTACCCAGCAGATTGGCTGGTGTATAACTCACTTTGAGCACTGTTCTGCCTCTGCACTGCAGCCTTGCTGAGCCCTCAACTGGTGGTGCAGAGGATACAATGCTGGGTGATGTAACTGGTACGATGCCTCAATGTAGGACATGGTGCTTGGAAGAGCTGTGCTGAAAGGTCTCCCCTTCCCTGCTGCTTCCTCTCTGTATGTACAACTGTGGCTTTCTCTCTTGCCCAAAGGAGGAGATTTGGGTCATCGATCACAGTTTTGTTCCCCTGTGCCAGAACTATGAAAAACCACTGGTGTCCTCAACATCAAAAGGACATGGAGCTGTTGGAACAAGTCCAGAGGAGGCCACGAGGGTGATCAGGGGACTGGAGCATCTCCCATACAAAGACAGGCTGAGAAAGTTGGGACTGTTCAGTCTGGGGAAAAGAAGGCTGCGTGGAGAGCTTAGAGCAGCTTCCAGTGTCTGAAGGGGGTCTATAGGGATGTTGGGGAGGGACTCTTCATTAGGGACTGCAGTGACAGGACAAGGGGTAACGGGTTCAAACTGAAACAGGAGAGGTTTAGATTGGATCTAAGGAAGAAATTCTTTGCTGTGAGGGTGCTGAGGCACTGGAATGTGTTTGCCAGTGAAGCTGTGAATGCTCCATCCCTGGCAGTGTTCAAGGCCAGGTTGGACAGAGCATTGTCAACATGATCTAGTGTGAGGTGTCCCTGCTTATGGCAGGGGGGTTGGAACTGGATGATCTTAAGGTCCTTTCCAACACTAACTATCCTATGATTCTATGATTCTGTGATTCTATGACAATGCCTGTAACAGCTCAGGTCACAGACTAACTTCCATGGATTTCCCATTAACTGTATCTGGGGCCTTAAAACTTTGCTCATAGAGAGGCCTGCATTCTGAACACATAATATGGGGTTTAGTTGCCTTCACATGGCATGTAGTGCCACTTCCAAACACTGATGACAGTCCAGAAGGGTGAAGGTCTTCTATAGGTTCTATGTTATCTCTGCCAGCTCTGTGCAGAAGTCTAGGATCCCAAGAGTGTGAAACTTCCATGTATGTGCAAGTGAACCCCATGGTGGAACCTAATGTTATGTGAGATGTCTTACATACACAAGCACCTAAAGTTTTAATGGGCTAAAGGCTTTTCAGGCAGTGATAAAATCTTCCTGTACTTTGTACAGTGCAAAGGCTGTGCGTTAGGATTGCTGATCTGCTCACATTAGTTTCAGTCGTGATAATAATAATAATAATAATAATAATGAAAAGAACTCAGATGTTCAAGTTCAGCCTTTTAGAGACTGTGACCACAAAGTCTAACAGTAAGAAACAGCCCCATCTGCTTTCCCATCTGAAATTAGCTGGAAATAGTCTTGTTAGCCATTTGGCCCAAGTATGTCAGCTGAAACTGCTCCTGAACATATGCTTTTCAGAATGTATTAGCTGTATTTTATAGGGGTTTGGCAAAACATGTTTCCAACACGATTTGCAAAGTCATCAAAACCTCAGCCTCCTTTGAAGAATGCGCTGATTTCAATTCAGCGTTACTTGAAATAAAGCTTTTACATAATAAATTTTAGCATTTAGTTGTTAGAGTTATTTTATTTGAAATATATCTAAGGCTACATTGTTTATTCTGATTTATTTTATGTGAGAAGTTTATTTATTACATCCTCTTTTATTCTGCATTTACGTTCATGTTTAATTTTACATTCACTTTTTTATTTGAGTTGCATATTCTACAGTTTTATCTAGTAAAAACTGAAATACTGTAAGTCAAACAAAATTAAACGTTGAAATGGTTTTAGTGATATATATTCTCATAGCCCAAAACTGTGATGCTTTTTTAAATGCTCACAAGAGGCAAAAATCAGAACATTGTGTTGTATTTCAGATTGCAATGGAAAAAAATCAGAGCTACTGAGTTCCCCTTAAAGCTGGGACTCAATAGCTCTACCAGCTGACTATATATGCTAATCTATATATGAAATAACCCAAATATAAGTCTTTTTTAAATACAACTGACATTGGTTATGTCATTGAATACTGATTCACAAATATTTTTCCTTTTGTGAATAAGCACTCCATTTTGCTGTGGTTTTTTTGAATTACTTCAATATTACGCCTTCATGTTCGATATGGAATGTTGCCACTCTGTGGTTTTGAATCCTCTTCAGTCTGATTCTAGATACATCCTGTTTCTTGTTGGAACTAAAGAACGCACAGATACAGCATAAGCATATGTGGCATTTGCTATTCTTTATCCTCAGGCTGGAAACACTGATTTCCTCAGTAAGGGAGAAGAAGCAGAACAATGCAAATGTTGCTAATTACCCACATCCTGCCAAATCAGAAGTAAAAGTCTGAAAGCTGCCGCACACCGACAATGTGAGAGATCTTTTCTTTGCCCGTATTCAGCAAGTATTGAGTTGACAAACGCATTTGGTGAGGGTCAGGATTCATGCATCACCAGTGTTTTAACCAAAATACACATAGCAAGCCTATTTCATAGAATCACAGACTGGTTTGGGTTGGAAAGGACCTTAAGATCACCCAGTTCCAACGCCCTGCCATGGGCAGGGACACCTCACACTAAACCATGGCACCCAAGGCTCTGTCCAACCTGGCCTTGGACACTGCCAAGGATGGAGCACTCGTAACTTCTGCAGACACCCTGTGCCAGTGCCTCAGCACCTTCACAATAGAGAACTTCTTCCTTAAATGTAACCTGAACTTCCCCTGTTTCAGTTTGAACCCATCACCCCTTGTCCTATTGCTACAGTCCCTGATGAAGAGTCCCTCTCCAGCATCCTTGTAGGCCCCAGTTTATCCTTCCTTACACTGCTCACTCAGACAAAACCCCTGAAGTGCAGTAATCTGCCNCTCACAATAGAGAACTTCTTCCTTAAATGTAACCTGAACTTCCCCTGTTTCGGTTTGAACCCATCACCCCTTGTCCTATTGCTACAGTCCCTGATGAAGAGTCCCTCTCCAGCATCCTTGTAGGCCCCAGTTTATCCTTCCTTACACTGCTCACTCAGACAAAACCCCTGAAGTGCAGTAATCTGCCTTCCTGTATTGCAATGAGCAGAGCATTAGGTAGAGATCTGCTTTCCTTTATGATTGCTTTTTAATGTCTTTTCACTACAGCAGATAGACCTGACGTCATTAAGCCTGTTGTGATCATATTTTGAGAGGATTACTAAACACATAATTGATATCAGTTTTCCTTCCTTTATAGATTTGGGAAGTTTGGTGGTATTTATAGAAGCATTTTCTTCCATGTATTCTGTGAGACAAGAGAACAAATCTGTCTGATTTCATTGCCTCAGTCCATGCTGATGTGTGCTTTGGTTGGCTTTTGCTTTCCTTTTCTGGATACGGAAGATTGTTTCATAAAACACTAAATTTTATGCAGATATTAAAAGGCTGATAAAGTTGAGTGCTGAGAAGAATCGATGCAGAAAGATGTCAAGGAAAACCACTTCCAGCTGACTGGCTATTACAACAGCTCTCCATCCTCACTCCTTTTTCATATGCACTAGTGAATCCTCTTTTCCTTTTCTTCCTTCAGATCTTCCATGAAATTCCCTGTTTTCCAAATCCGATGAGTAGAAACAACATCAATCATTCTGACAGTACTACAGTGAGGATCTCAGGCAGACATAGATGGACAAACAACCACTGTAGACATTGTATGTGAACTCATGCTGGAGTTGCATGGCACTTTCCATCCAACATGGGCATCTCAGTGCCTGCACCATGGTTCCGACACCCTGGGAAAGGGACTTCCCTGTTTCAGATGGGTATAGGTTGGATCAAACTTAAACAGGAGAGGTTTAGATTGGATCTAAGGAAGAAATTCTTTGCTGTGAGGGTGCTGAGGCACTGGAATGGGTTGCCCAGGGAAGTTGTGAGTGCTCCATCCCTGACAGTGTTCAAGGCCAGATTGGATGAAGCATTGGGTGCCATGGTTTAGTGAGAGGTGTCCTTGCTTATGGCAGGGGGGTTGGAACTGGATGATCTTAAGGTCCCTTCCAACCCTAACTCTTCTATGATTCTATGATGAGATGGCTGGGAAGTAGGCTCTGATACACCCACAGTATGTCGAATGGTACATACTGAGGTGCCTTTTCCACTTCTCCAGCAAAGCCCAGCCCTCCATACAAGGGTTTAACTTACTGTACAGAGCTGGCTGTGAAGGAGGCAGCATGGTGTATGCTTTGCAAAACCCTCCATGGTCTGCTAGTCCCTGCTTATGGCAGGGGGGTTGGAACTAGATGATCCTAAGGTCCTTTCCAACCCTAACTATTCAATGATTCTATGATTCTTAGAGTCATTTTCAAAGGTATGCCTGTATATTCAACAGTGAGGAAATGGGGAAAGAAGGCAAAAAACCCCCATAAAACCAAGTGCTATACCCTCAAAGCAGGAGGGATATTGAGTAGAAGCAGCTCTGTGCATTGCAGAAACACCTTTCCACAGCTTGGAGCCTCAGCAAATATCTAATGCAAACTGTCTAATGGAAGCAGCAGGGGCTTCCAGCAGCATCGATGACAGCTTAACACGAAGGTTATACATGTCCCCTCTTTCAATCTCACTCTCCAGCCTGAGGAATGAACTCCCAGATGAGTTTGACACGTTTCAGTTTCCATACCTGAAAGCCAAGCTTTTCACTCCAGTTGCTCTTTGCTCCATCTGATCCATGGGCAGCATTTCCCCAGAAGAAGCTGGAATCACCTGCCCACAATAGCCCAGGAGGAGTCCTCACACAAGGCACTCAACTGTGCATTAAATTCGTGGGCACTGCTGACTTGGGTCCCAAGTTGGTGGAAGCTGGTGACCTGAACTGTGAAAGACCAGAACTGTTAACACTGATTTACATCCCACCTCACCTCACAGAGATGCATATTTGCCTTCTCCTCAGCACGGTGATGTCTCATGTGCTCTGAGCCGTACTCAACTGCTCTTCACAGGAATAGTGAGCACGCTTCTACATTTGCCACAGTGTTAATTTCCCATTTTCTTGGATTTGGTAGGTGGAGGCTGCTCCTAAGTGTTTGCATTGCACTGAGTATGTACATACTATATTGGTGTCTTCTTCCTCCTCCTTTGCCTTGGTTTTCCTCACCTTTAAGAGTATTTGGACCACGGAGAAACGCAACCAATCTCTCAGCATGCAGCCACACTGTCAAGTCACTGAGTTTTCAGTTTACTTTGTAGTCCTGGTCCCTTAGGGGCAATATAGATGTGGTCTTCTCCAAAGGGGATTTAGCAAGGCAAAACCAGAGTATCATAGAATCATTTAGGTTGGAAAAGAACATGAAGATTATCAAGTCCAACCATTAACCCCACACTGCCAAGTCCGCCACTAAACTGTGTCCCTAAGCATCACATCTACATGTCCTTTAAATACCTCCAGGGGTGGTGACTCAGCCGCTTCCCAGTGACCACACTGAGGTCTTAACCCAGCACCCAACAAATGGGGTCAGCCCATAACACCTTTGGAAGAGAGTGAGAATTCACTTAGATGCTGTGCATATTGGGTTTTAAATCCTGTGAGTAGGGGACTTTTACACCTCCTAACAGATCCCCTTGTATCATGCACAAGACTTTCATGTCCTGAGTGGTGAAGCTGCTGGTAAATCATCTACTTAACTAAGGGGGAGGCCCACAATTAGAAAACAGTAATAAATCATCCTGTGATTTAATATCTGGAGTTAATTTCAGACACATGCAGCAGAAAAGGGGAGGAGGGAAGAAGGACCATTAAGAAATTCCTATTTTGTTCCAAAGCAATCAAGCAGCATGTAATGAGAACCAGCAGGGACAGGTAGTCAAGGAAGCAGCATGGTTTCCTGCACTCAGCTCTGGGGTCCCCAACACAAGGATGTGGACCTGGTGGAGGAATTCCAGAGGAGGTTATGGAGATGCTGTGAGGGCCGGAGCTGGGCTGGTTCAGCCTGGGCAAGAGAAGGCTCCTGAAGGGGAGACCTCAGAGCAGCTCCAGTGCTTAAAGGGGCTGCAGGAAACATGGATGGGGCTTGGGACAAGGGCCTGTAGGGACAGGCCAAGGGCAATGGCTTGAACCTGCCAGAACAGGGGAGACTGAGCTGAGCTCTGAGGCAGAAGCTGCTCCCTGTGAGGGTGCTGAGGCACTGGCACAGGGTGACCAGAGAAGCTGTGGCTGCCCCATCCCTGGCAGTGCTCAAGGCCAGGTTGGACACAGGGGCTTGGAGCACCCTGCTCCAGTGGAAAGGGTCCCTGCCCGTGCAGGGGTTGGAGCTGGAGGAGCTTTAAGTTCCCTTCCAACAGAAACCATTCTGTGACTCTATGAAAATGAACTGATGGAAAGCATCTCCTCTGTGCTGCTGACAGCTCCATCCTTTGTGTTGCTTCACTGATTACATTTCTGCTTCCAGATTCATCTGCTCAAGGGAAGACACACACACTACAGCCTCGTCCATGTGGTCACCTGGGAGCAGTCCTGGGAGAGAGGTATTGCCTCAACCACTGCAAGCCTTGTTTTGGGAGGCAACGAGTGGGTTCATCCCAAAAAAAGAAGTCCAGGAGTGCAGCAAGATTTGGAGATCCCAGAGTTGGGAGTAAACTGGGGAGCTCAGTTATCTGATGGGGAAGAACCTCCTATCCTCCCATGTCATTGACCCATTCAGCCACCATTAGTGCAGTTAGGGGTAGAAATCACTGCATTTATTTAGACAGAGGTTCTGCAAATAGCCAGACATAGGGTGTATGAACCAGAGGGGCTCCCCCATCCTCTCTGTCTCACAGGAAGGGTTTACCTTGAGAATAAGAACACTGCAAAACACCTTCACCTTATTTCCCCTGAAAGATGTAAAATGAAACTGCTTGTATATATTTTTTTCCTTACAAAACACTTTTATTGTTCCCTGCCAAGGTGGACTGGAGAAGGCCGAGGCTTGAACAAATTGAAATCTCCAGGTATCTAACAGTCATTTCAGCTTCTCCACATGGTCCTTCGCATTACTGGGGTTTCGACAGCTGGGTTGTTGTTTCAGTTGGCATCTCAAATCAGTTTTATTCCTTGAACACAACCAGCAGAAATGCTCAGCAGTGAGAGGAGGTAAGGACTTGCTCAAGCAGGCTTTGGTGGGAAGGGCAAGACAACCATTAGCAAACTGCTCCTGCAGTGTCATTTAGAATCACGGAATGGTTTGGGTTGGAAAGGACCTTAAGATTGTCCAGTTCCAATCCCCTGCCATGGGCAGGGACACCTCACATTAAACCAAGCCTATTTGTTTCCTATAACATGGAGTACTGTGTACAGTTCTGGTGTCCTCAACCTAAGAGGGACATGGAACTGTTGGAACAAGTCCAGAGGAGGATGATCAGGGGCTGAAGCACCTCCTGTATGGAGCCAGTCTGAGAACATTGGGGCTGTTCAGCCTGGAGAAGAGAAGCTGCGTGGAGACCTCAGAGCAGCTTCCAGGGTCTGAAGGGGGCTACAAGAATGCTGGAGAGGGACTCTTCATCAGGGACTGTAGTGATAGGACAAGGGGTGGTGGGTTCAGACTGGAACAGGGCAAGTTCAGGTGGGAGATAAGGAGGAAGTTCTTTACTGTGAGGGTGCTGAGGTGCTGACACAGGGTGCCCAGAGATGTGGTAAATGGCCCATCCCTGGCAGTGTTGAAGGCCAGGTTGGACAGAGACTTGGGTGCCATGGTTTAGTGTGAGGTGTCCCTGCTCACGGCAGGAGGCTGGAACTGGATAATCTTAAGGTCCTTTCCAACCTAAACTATTCTATGATTCCATGATTTTAACATATTCCAGTTTTCCAGCCCCACTACTTCTGCTTGAACCACTTTCCAAACACGAAAATGAACAGGAGTTTCTGGTTCATGCTTTCCCACCAGCTAGTGGATAGCTTCTGTGCTCAGCAACTACCCACTCACATGATGTCTGAAGCTGTCTGCATATTATTCCCTGAAGTACCAGGCATGTTCCTATAGATCTAAATTCAGCTCAGAATTGGTTTGTGCAACGATTAATGGAAGGTCTGAGCTTATTCTGTGCTGCCAGTGCTGTAATCAGTTTTCTTGGGGATTCTCTTCTGGGATTAACAACTTTGCAACGATGGTTACGTCAGATACAGTTCCCAGAGGTACAAATGCCATTTTTGACATGATTAACTGAGGAAGGTTGCAATTATAAATAGACATACATGGGTCTGGCAGGAACTAAGGAGCTGTGTAGCAAAGGGATGCTCAAAGCCTTTTTTCACCCTTACTGATTGACAGTTTATGTCACTCTTATGAGCAGTGTGTTTCTTGGGCATTGAAATCCTGGGACCAGGTCTTTTTCCAATGCAAGTTTAAATCTGTGCCCAGTTTTCAGTGGGGAAGGCCAGATGATGTCTTCACACCAAAATATTGCATGTTGCATTGCAAATCGCCTGATACTTTAAGCAGAGATGAACTCCAACTTATTCCACTGCTGTTACACCCACTTTCATGTGGTGTGAAGTGCAGCAGATTTCAGGATATTTCGTTTTAGAGGACTGAATTTCAATGAGAGTATCTGTTAACCTCTGCAATCCCAGCTATAACAGACACACTGTGATTCAATACAGACCCACTCTGACAACTGTTTGGTCTCCCCAGAGGAATTCCTGCCTGTTAAGAGGTGTAAGAGGACTGTGATGTCTCCTGAGTTGTTCCTCAAGCATCATATAAAGATGTCTTGCAGGATAACACCGTTCCTCTGGGTAGGGGCAATTGATGTTCTGAGCTTTGTAGAGTAGGTGGCCTTTCTCTCCCCTCTGGTACTTGGAAAGATCTGCATCTAGTTCACACCCTTTGCTGGGACTCACAGACAGCAATATGTATATGTCAGCTGATATATAGATATAGATGTAGATATAGATACAGAGATAGAGATGGATATGGAAATGGAGATGGATAGATTAGATAGATAGATAGATAGATAGATAGATATTAGGCTGCCCATGAACTGAATGAGCCTTTGGAGGTGCCCATCTATGTCCACTTGCTATGGAGGAAACCTAGATAACCAGTTCAAACATACATAATGTAGAGCTAACCTATATATATATAGATTTCAAATATATATATATATATGGCTCAAGTTGAATTAGATGTAACCCACAATACAAGGGGAGAATTGCACTCCAAGACCCAGACAATACTTTTCCAGCCCTTAGAACTGGTCTCATTATGCTCTTAAACTCCAGTTACTGATTCAGAGTTTGGATGAGCTGGGATCATGGTCCAAAGCCCCCCTGGTCCAATGCATGCCCATAGTAACCTTTCACATCCTTCCAAAAGGCTTTATAAGAAGGTTTTGAATGGAGGTTTTTATATCCAACCATTTCTGGGAGCTCTGTCTGCAACAGAAAACATCCACTGTCATGTGGTTATGAAAACACATCTCATAATGAACCTGGGTGTCAGATGAGCTTCTGTGCTCTTCAGCAAACAATAACAGCGCCTTATACACAGATAAAAGGAAAAGTAGGAGCAAAGGAAGCTTCCCAGCCCGTGACTGAGAGGCAACAACTTCACAGAGCCTTTTGTCTTGCTTTTTTCACTTCCAGGTCACTTCCTGGACCTTTACGCACATTTTCTTCCATCAGCTTTTGCTTCAGTCACAGTGAACAAAGAAGTACAAACAACACACGATGGCCAGGATGATGCTGCTGAGCAGAGCCTGCTATTTCTGGCTGGATCCTTTTAAACTTGGGGATGGCTCTGCAAAACTTATTTACACTTTATTTACTAAACTCCTTCTGACAGCAAACACAGCAGCTTTTGTGCCCTCCTCTCCAAGGCTCAGCAGAAGGACTCATGCAGGCAGAGCTGCAGTGCCCATTGACTGGCAGAAAATGTGATGGGAATGGGTGTGAACCCTTGCTGTTAGAGGAATAGAAGGGAAAAGGAGCAGTAATACGTGTTTAGATGTCTTCAGAGACCTCTTCATAAGAGACCCCTGCAAACTCAAATGGGGAAAAGGCTGCTTGGAGACTTCAGAGCAGCTTCCATTACCTGAAGGGGGCTACAAGGATGCTGGAGAGGGACTCTTCATCAGGGACTATAGCGATAGAGCAAGGGGTGATGGGCTCAAACTGAAACAGGGGCAGGTTAAATAGAAGGCAGAAGTTCTTTACTGTGAGGGTGCTGAGGCACTGGCACAGGGTGCCCAAAGAAGTGGTGAATTCTCCATCCCTGGCAGTGGATTGAGGTTGGACAGAGTCTTGCGTGCCATGGTCTAGTGTGAGGTGTCCCTGCCCAAGGCAGGGGGTTGGAACTGAATGATCTTAAGGCCCTTTCTCACCCAAACCATTCTATGATTCTATAACAAAGGTGCCTCACACTGGGTGAATAGACAACCTCCTGATACAAGCTTTAGTGGCCCACTTAGGGGTGGAACACACCAGCTGCTTAGCAGCACAAAGCAACACCAAAAACACAGTGCCAGGCAGCAAAGAGAAATTCTGCATAGAGATGAAACGGCTGGGAGAAATGAAGCAGGTAGGATGTAATATCTCAGCAGGGAGCAATCACAGCACCTGCAGGAGCACCATTAATCCAATAAAAAACACCGTCTGTTTTGCTGAGCTCAATAGCACCCTGAGCACCATGGTGTCTACCAGGTACCCCAAGACAGGTGGTGCATCCCAAGACAGGTCCTAGAGCATCCTCCCACCCAGATCTTTGGGTTCCTCTCTGTGGATTCATTATGTGTGGCTTGGATGAGCTCCTACAACAAGCTAGCCAATGAGCTTTTATGTGAGAGATATTCTTCCAGTCATAGAATCATAGAATATGGAATGGTTTGAGTTGGAAAGGACCTCAAGATCATTCAGTTCCAACCCCCTGCCATGGGCAGGGATGCCTCAAACCCTGTCCATAGCAAAAACCTTAGGTCACTTTCAGCTTTGAAGGTAAAACTAAATGAACATAATACAAGTAAAACCATAAAGAAAGAGGAACATGAACCATCATTAAGCATAGAACAGTGATGAAGACTCTCATGGATTCAGCAGTTTCCTTACCAAACTTTCTTAGGTCTTTTGCTTTAGGATGCCAACATCTACACACATCTCCCACAAGTGCTTTTGGCCTCCTTGTAGGTATAAATCCAGAGTAAATAGGAATAAAGCAAACAAAAGTCACAGGAACATCATTAGAAGTCTTTCAAAGAGTTACCATATCACTAAGATTGCTTACAAGTCAGACTAAGGTTGAAGGAGATATACCGAGCACAGAGGTATGATTTAAATGGGT
This sequence comes from Agapornis roseicollis, assembly GCA_002631895.1. Lineage (NCBI taxonomy): Eukaryota > Metazoa > Chordata > Aves > Psittaciformes > Psittacidae > Agapornis > Agapornis roseicollis. The sequence continues at coordinate 38,933 of NDXB01010268.1, forward strand.
ACCTTTTCAATGTAGACTGCATCACCTTACCCCAAGAGTGACATTTAAACCTACTGGAAATGGTTGGCATATATCTTTGGCATATTCAGACCCCTCGCAGAAGTCACTTCCAATTACACATTAATTAGCTCCAAAATACCAGCCCTTCTGCTGCTTAATTGAAAGGATGCACTGCGGGCACTGACAAAATAGCTCAGCGTGACTTACAAGCCTAAATGCACTTAAACCTGGGATCAAACACTGCACAGAACAAAAGAGAACTGACGTGCTGGTGATCATAGCTCCAGTTCTGCAATAACACATCCACTGCTGTAATTACACAGTAATTTGAGTCTAACATACACTTGCTGTTCCCCAGAAAAACAAGCGTATGGTTTTTCTTCCTCCTTCAAGTTTTGTCATGGTAAAATGTAAATACTTATGTGAATGTGTTACTGCCCAGTCCTCTCCTCTTCTCTTCCTCTTCTCTTCCTCTCTTCTCTTCTCTTCTCTTCTCTTCTCTTCTCTTCTCTTCTCTTCTCTTCTCTTCTTCCCCTTCCTTTTCTCTTCCCCTTCCCCTTCCCTTCCCTTCCCTTCCCTTCCCTTCCTCTCTTCTCCTCTCTTTTCTCCCTCTCGCTCCCCAGTTTGTGAAATGCCAGATTATTGGAATTTCAGCCAGAGTTGGCACTTACTTGCGTTTAAAACCCATCATCGCTTTGGGTGTAAGGGGCACTGGGAGTTTCAGTGCAGCTTTTGAAATCAAAAAAGCAGAACAGTGACTAATGGATTTTGAAACAAGTCCACAGCACTCACATAAGGATGGGACAGTTGATTATATGTATACTGACATGTTAACCAACACAAGGAATGCTGGAGGACACTGAAGGTTGTTTATCTATAGCACTAGGTCACTACAATGGATGCTGGCATGGTTTTTGCCCTCTAGCAGCTACCACCACCCCTCCAAGCTCATTCTTTGCACTTGGTGCTTCTAGGAGACCAGGTAGCAGCAAGACTTGAAGAGTCTGGAGTTTCCTCTGTTCTTCTGGTCTACATCTATTTGGTCAAGCTGTAGGAGTTCAAGCACCATCACAAGTCATCTTCCTGGTCAGATCCCTGAGGACAGCGGATAATGCATTTAGTTTGGAAACAACACTGTCCAACTTAAATAACCAATAGATAATGAAAGGAGCACTGACCATGGCAATTGTAACACTATAGGAATTACTGGAATAAATAAATAAAGCTTTACTGGAAGTATTTTTGTAGTGAAACCAACTGCAAAGAGATGCAAAATGATCTTGCTAGTAATGACCAACATTTATCACATTCACAGATTCATTGAGCCATTCTGCACACCTGAGGCTGCTAACAATGTGGGGAATGGGGGGAGTTCCACTAAAGGCCAACATATGGCAGTAAATCTGGAGTAGCTGAAAACTGTGATAAATTCACAGTAATAATGCAAGATGCTTCCATAAAAGTTTTGGGGCCGTGCCTTCCCATTTGCCCTGTAAAGAGTTGTCAAGGTACAGGATTAAAAGCACCTTTGTAGTAACGATTTATGTGCAAAAATGTGTGAAATTCAGTTTAAAGAGCAGGTTTCTTGCAGCTAACTCTAAATATTAGGCACCTGCTGCAAGGCAGGATTCTACAACAGTCACCTCGAGACATCACTTCTGAAGAAGCAGGGTGACCCACCTATGAGAAGCCTTATTCATTTGTTGGCATTTAGGCAGTTGCGTGGTTAAGAATAAGAACAGTTCAGTAACTAAGCTATAACACAAACCCACTACTACCACCACCAATAATAACGATAAGGGAAGTAACAAGGAGAGAGAATATAATGCTAAAAGGGGAAAAGGAAAAGAAAAGAATAAACACAAGTGATGCACAATACAGTTGCCCACCACCCACTGACAGATACCCAACTCAACCCAAGCAGCCATCTGGGCCTTCTGGGTGACTCCTCCAAGTTTCTATACTGGGCATGACATGCTGTGATATGGAATACCCCTTTGACTAGTTTGGGTCAGGTGTCCTGTCTCTGCTTCCTTACAGCTTCCCCTCCTCACTGGCAGAGCATGAGACTGAGAAGTCATTGATCAGGGTAAGCATTACTTAGCAACAGCTAAAACCATCGGTGTGTTGCGTCCAAAGGAGCGTGAGCAGCAGGTCCAAGGAGGTGATCCTGCCCCTCTACTCTGCTCTTGTGAGTCCTCACCTGGAGAACTGTGTGCAGTTCTGGTGTCCTCAACATAAGAAGGACATGGAGCTGTTGGAACAAGTCCAGA
>NDXB01010269.1:0-16064 GCA_002631895.1 Agapornis roseicollis
TCTGGGCCAGCACGTGCCCTGGCAAAGGGGCTTCCTGCTCCATCCATACCATTTCCCATCGGCGCGGTGCCAGTCTCCATCTCCTCCCTGTTTCACAGCATTCACGGGTGACATTTCTCAAGACAAACATCTCGACAGACAGAGATGACACCAGGAGCAGGGATGCAGAGTCCTGGTGAGAGCAGGTTTCCTCTGGCTGCTGGGGAACCAGCTCTGGAGCTTGGCAGGATCCTCACAGAATCATTTGCACTTGAAGAAGAATTTTTTACGGAGGAAGTTGAAGCAGCCTGGGATCTGCTTGTACTTCCCCTTGGCAGAGACAGCGTTGGCCACCTGAGAACGGGAGGAGAGCGGATAAGGAGCAGGAAGGACAGGGAACGGGACTATGGGATGCGTGGAGACCTCAGAGCAGCTTCCAGTGTCTGAAGGGGGCTACAAGGATGCTGGAGAGGGACTCTTCACAGGGACTGGAGCAATAGGACAAGGGGCGATGGATACATATGTACCATAGTGTTTTAGGAGCACCACAGCGCAAGCGAGCACCATGGACATCTCCAGGCACAAGAGAACCAGCAGGACTTCCCCAAGGTCACAATCTGCCTGGACACATGGCAGCAAGCTTATGAGAGTGACCCAAGCCCCATGAGCTTGAACTTTGACACTCACCCGCAGTAACATGTTCAGCAGGTCTTCCAAAGGGGCATATTGCTCCAGCACACTGTCCAGGGTTTCCACATACCATGAGCCACTCGACACCTCCCTCCAGGAGACAAAACCTGCAGAGGAAGAACGAGAGCTTCACTGCCAAAGAGAGTTTTATGTTCTCGTCTCACTAAGTGCCTGCCATCTCCAATTGCCCCAAACCTCCCCCAACTTTGGCTATGAAGCTCCAAAATTTTGGCCAGTTCCTCTGGGGATCTCACCTGGAAAAGTTGAGTAGGAGACCAAGATGTCACTGGGAGTGGGCAAACTCGCTATGGCATCTGGCTCATCCATGTTATCTGATGAAGCCTGGAAAGGAGTCGCATCTGACTCCACAGAACCTCTGGGAGCTTCATCTCCAGGTGAATTGGAATCCACTACAAAGCCTCGATCTCTTTGCTCTGCAAAAGGCAGGAACAAGTCAGCTCCCAGTGTTCATATTACTCAGTTGCTCACTGGTGAGATGACTGGAGGCCACGAGGATGATCAGGGGCTGGAGTACCTCCTGAATGGAGCCAGGCTGAGAACACTGGGGCTGTTCAGCCTGGAGAAGAGAAGCTGCATGGAGACCTCAGAGCAGCTTCCAGTGTCTGCAGGGGGATCCAAGGATGCTGGAGAGGGACTACTAGAGCCAAACCAAATGTGCTACCAGAGCCAAAACAAAGATTCACCTCCACCACAGGCTTGGATGAAGAAGAGTTTGGGTTTTCCTCTCAGACTCGGGCAATTGGACCCATTGAAATAGTTCACAATCTTTTCTATTGGAATCGGTTTTCCATCTGTTCCATAAACGCCTCCGGGGAACTGAACATGGCTCGTCTGCAAGAGGAAAATCCAGGAGCTAGGAATGCAGAAAGGGAGGCCACCTATGAGGGAACCCATCTCTGATGGGTGCTCTGCAGCCTAAAGTTCCCAGAACAGAGCTCAATTCCTCACATTTGTTCCTTGTGAGGGTGAGGGGACAACCCAGCATTGTCTGAAACATGCTAACACCCATCCTCCTATCACCCAACTCCTATCCCATCTCTTCCAGCAATGGGGTTTTTTTGTCCTCTGGGACAACAGGCACTTAACATCCACCATTTTCCTAACAGTGACTCTCCCCTCCTCATTCTGTAAGGCCTCACACTTGAGATAAACAGGCTTTACTATTGATAACATCTTCCCTGTCAGAGCTGGAGACACAGGAAGGACTGAATGGACACAGCACCAGGGTCAGCTCTGCCTCCCTTCACTCCGGGGCTGTGATTCAGCTACAAATTATACAGCCCAGCTTCCAAAAAGGAAAACACTTGGCAGGGTTGGATCAGACTGTGCTGGAGAAGCAGCACATAGCAGGAGCAGCTCAATTTGTATCCTCAACCCAGATACAAAATTTAACTCTTTCAATGTGCAGAGGCAGGGGAGCAGAAAACCTTGGGAATGACACTGTTCCTATGCAGGCAGCCTAACTAATGGGCAAAGGGAGAGATGGGAGGGACCCACCTGACAGCCATGGGAAAGGATGACCACGATGCAGCAGTCCAGGGCACTGTGGTCCTGCTGTGCCAGCTTCTGCAGCTCTGAAACCATGTCCTGTATGGGAAACATCACAGTAACAGTTGTCCAAACCATACCACAGATTGCTGCTGGGCACTGCTCTTACCACAAACTGGTTTGCATTGGAAGAGACCTTAAAGCTCCTGCAGCTCAACCACGGGCAGGGACCCCTTCCACTGGAGCAGCTTGCTCCAAGCCCCTGTGTCCAACCTGGCCTTGAACACTGCAAGGGATGGGGCACCCACAGCTTCTCTGGGCACCCAGTGCCAGCACCTCAGCACCCTCACAGGGCAGAGCTTCTGCTTAAGAGCTCAGCTCAGTCTCCCCTCGGGCAGGTTCAAGCCATTCCCCTTGGCCTGTCCCTACAGCCCACACACTTCCATAAGATCAAGGCAGCATCCTCACCTGAGCTTCCAGATCCCTCTGAGTCAGGACATCAAAGCTCAAGGCCCTGAAGCGCTTCTCCAGCTTCTCACAGTCCACGTCGGAGCCGTGGCGAGTGGACAGACCCGAGCCTGTGGTGAAGTTGATGTTGTTGAGGATCAGGCAGCGCCCGCACGGATCCGCTCTCAGCTGGTAAACCTGCCAGGCACACACTGCAGTTAAACACCCTCTCATATGCGAGCCTGCTGGCTATTCCTGCAGGATGCAATGCAAAGGAGGAACAGGAATCCTTAAAGCAGCTCAGTTCACAGCTTTTTCATCTCTCCAAGCCCAAGTACGGATAAGACGCTCTGTCCTCCAGGCACATGTTGTTACCAGCAGCAGGGAATGCAAAACCACCCACCAAAGAGGGTGAAAATTCATGGAAAGCAGCTACTTCTTCACCCAGAATCTCCAATGACAAGCTGAAGCTTCTAGATGGATTTTTTTAGGCACTGTCATCAAACATGATCACAACAGCCCATGTGAGTAGCTGGGAATGGGGTAGAAAAATCTCCCCCAGACTCATCTTTACCATCAACAGCAGCACCACAGGAACCTCATGAGGGCTACCCTCAGCCCTATGCTTCCAAAGTCTAAACAGAATCTATGACAGGATCATCAGGTTGGATGCTCCAGACCCCTGGGTATCCTTGTGACCCTGAGTACTGGCTCAGATGACACAGAGAAAGAACCAGCTATCCCGGGGTTATTTCCTTGCAGCCACTCACAAGGACCAAAGCCTTTGCTTAACAGGCAATGTTTTCAGCCCAACCAAATACTGACCAGATCACGGTTCCTCTTGTCAACAGCCAAACCTACAACACACAACAGAGACACAGGACTTAGCTATCCCACACTCCACAGCCAGGTGTTGTCCACCTTCCTCCCAGAATCCACGTCGTTCCTTCCCTGTCAGCCCTGACACATTGCTGATGTGTATGAATTCCCTGGGCCATGGCTTACCCCAGACTGGCACAGGAGGTACCCGTGGTATTTCACTCTCAGCTTGCACTGGGATGGACAAACGTTCTGGAAGGTTCACATCTGTAATGACAGGGGTCAGGCAGATCTCACTTTTCCCCCTTCTGACTTCATGCTACCAGTAAGCAACCCAGGGTCCCCAAAAGGACCCTGCTGTGATGCTGCAAGGTCACATCACATCCATTTTCCCTTTGCAGGGTTTCACAGACTCAAGTTTCTTCTCACAACCACACAAGCTGAATCCCCACACAGATACAGAGGAGCACAAGGTGGTGAGGACATGGCAAAATCCATTCTCAGCAAGGTGCTGGGGAAATCCTGTGCAAAACCACAGACAAGGGTGCTCCTAAGGCCACGAGCACACAGCCCAATATCTGCAGCCATCTCTACAAGCCCTTCTCCAGGATAATGGAGCATGGCAGCAGGTCGAGGTGATCCTCCCTCTCTACTCAACCCTGATGAGGCCACATCAGGAGTCCTGAGTCCAGCTCTGAGCTCCCAAGTACAAGAAAGACAAGGAGCTACTGGAGAGGGTCCAGCTGAGGCCACAAGGATGCTCAGGGCTCTGGAGCATCTCTCTCATGGGAGAGATTACAGGAGCTGGGCCTGGTTAGTGCAGAGAAGAGCAGCCTGAGAGGGGATTTCATCAATATACATCAATAGCTCAAAGGTGGGTGCCAGCAGGATGGTGCCAGACTCTTTCCAGTGCTGCCCAGTGACAGGATGAGGAGCAATGGCCATAAACTAAACCACAGCAGGTTTCACCCCAACATGAGCAAGAACATTGAGGGTGGCAGAGCCCTGGCACAGGCTGCCCTCCTCTCTCTGCCACCCCACACGTTGCTGTTTGCCCAGAAACCAGTCACACCCCCGAGTCTTACTTTTAGGATGTTCTCCTCCATGTAACTCCAGCTCGACAGGCCTCACGTCTACCAGCTGGGGTGCTGCCGATGGGCACCCACACTCCTCAGTCAGCATGTCCGCGAGGTCGCCCTGCCCTGTGTCCCGCAGGATAGAGAGGAACACAGGGAAAGCCCGCTTCCCTCGAGTCTCCAGGTCAATGATCAGCTGCCGGGCTTGCTCTGCTCGGCTGCCAGCACTCTGCAGAGGAGGAAAGCCCAGGATCAATGTTAACAAATATGTAAAGGGTAAGTGTCAGGATGATGGAGCTCGGTTCTTTTCAGTGATGTCCAGTGATAGGACAAGGGGCAATGGGTGCAAACTGGAGCATAGGAGGTTCCATGTGAACATCAGGAAAAACTTCTTTACTGTGAGAGTGCCAGAGCACTGGAACAGGTTGCCAGGGGGGTTGTGGAGTCTCCTACATTGGAGATATTCAAGGGGCTTGGACTAGATGATCTTTCGAGGTGCCTTCCAACCCTCAGGATTCTGTAATCAGTGCCACCGAGCCGAGGGGTGCTGCTGGGCCAGCCTTTCCCACTGACCTCCATGGAGGGGAAACCTCCACACGGGGTGAACGAGACTGAGACCCAGCGGACACAGCCACAGATGTTGCCAGCAGCCACCCAAAACCCAGCCCTGAATCTCTCCAACCACAGCCCCTGCCTACCTGCCCCATAGAGCCCACCATAGGGAGAGCACGGGAGGAGGGAATCCCCGCAGGACAGGGCACTGACACCCAGTAATTGCGAGGGGACAGGGGGGCCGCTTACCCCCGTCCCCAGCCTGGGGTGGGCACCCAAGGGGAAGGCAAGAAGAGTCCAGACCCGGGGTAGGTGTCACAGCCCCGACCTTTAGGGCCCGTGGTAGGGGGAGACAAGGGCAGCGCCCCCAGCCTGGCCCCAGCATGGGAGGACCCGGGGCGCTCCCCGGGGCCTGAGAGGACCCCGACAGGTGCCCCCCGCCGCCGCATTGGGGCAATCGGGGCCTTACCTGGATCCCGTCCCTGCAGACAAAACTGGTGCCCCCCTCACCTGCACGTCCTCCACCATGGGCCGGCTGAAGAGGCCGCGCTCCTGCAGCGGGCCCCAGAGCGGGGCCACCCGCAGGGCCGCCACCAGCCGCGCCCGCCCGCGCCGCAGGGCCCGGCGCTGCGCCTCCTCCATGGCGGCTCCGCGCCCGCTGCAACCGGAACCGCCTTCGTCTCCATGGTGACGGCGGGGCGGGCGCGCCGGAAGCGGCAGCGCAGGCTGAGGGCGGCCCGTCCGGTGCTCGGTGCCCGGTGTCCGCGTTCCCCCCGCCCTGCCCCGCCGCAGCCATGGAGCTGGGCCGGGCGGGCCTGGCCTGGGCCGCCGCGCTGCTGCTGGCGGCAATCGGGGCGCAGGCCGCGGCGGGGGACTTGGACCCGTACCGCGTGCTCGGGGTGGGCCGCGGCTCCAGCCAGGCCGACATCAAGAAGGCCTACAAGCGGCTCGCCCGGGAGTGGTACGTGCCCGCGGGCGGGCGGGCGCACAGAGGGGCCGGGCCGCGGCCTCTCGGTTGGCACGGTCCGGGCGGTGTCTGGGGGGCGGTGGTGGCCGCCGCGCCCCCAAGGCCGAGGCTTGAGCCCAACGCCGGGCTCCCATCAAACGCGTCTCGGTGGTGCTGAAGCGGGCAGGGGCTGTCCCAGTGCGGTCCGGGTGTAAAACCCGACGGGAGGTTGGCTGGGGAAGAACGCTCCCCGCCTGAGCAGGGAGCCTTTAATACCTGAGGGCTGAGCCCCGCTGGGCAAGGGCAAGGCAAGCCCCTGAATGCAGAGGAGGCTGTGTCAATGGCAGGAGGGTCAACAAGGCTGGTGCCGGGAACAACCCCGTGGAATGCTCCAGGCTTGGGGAAGGGCGGCTGGAAACTGCTGATGGGAAAGGAGCTGGGGGTGCTGATTGATGGAGCTGAACACAAGCAGCTTGTGCCCAGGCAGCCCCCAGCATCCTGGCCTGGATCAGCACCAGTGCAGCAGGAGGGCCAGGGCAGGGATTGTGCCCCTGCACTGGGTACTGGTGAGGCTGCACCTCAAATCTTGTGTTCAGCTCTGGGCCCCTCACTGCAAGAGACACATTGAGGTGCTGGAGTGGGGCCAGAGCAGGGCAATGGAGCTGGTGCAGGGCCTGGAGCCCAAGTGTGATGGGGAACTGCTGAGGGAGCTGGGGTGAGAAGGCTCAGGGGAGACCTGATGGCTCCCTACAAGTGCCTGACAGGATGATGGAGTCAGGAGGGGCTGGGCTCTGCTCCCAAGGAACAAGGGATGGGACAAGAGGAACCAGCCTCAAGCTGCACCAGGTCAGGTTTAGATGGAGCTGAGGAACAATTCCTTCCCCACAGGGTGCTCAGGCATTGGAACAGGCTGCCCAGGGCAGGACTGCAGTCACCGTCCCTGCAAGTGTTCACACACTGTGAAGACGAGGCCTCAGTGCCATGGGGCAGTGGTGGCCTTTGCAGGGCTGGGGTAAAGGTTGTGCTGGTTGAGCTGAAAGGGCTTTTCCAGCCTGGTTGACTCCATGATTCTGAGGGCTGTGGCAGGAGTTGTTTTCCAGAAGGAACACAACAGACACGTGGGGCAGCAGCAGTGGGACACATGCACCCCCCTGATCAGGGAGGGATCAGATAGAGGGGCAGGTCCGCAGGCACACAGCACGTGTCCCAGCGCTGTGTTTCAGGATGGGATTTGGGCAGGGAGAGCACGTGCGAGGTATAAAACCCCATCTCTGTCTCAGGGAATGCTTTTGCGTGGAGGCTGATGGCTTGCTCTGCCCCCCGGGGGGCACCACTGACCCTTTTTTGCTCTGGTTTTGCCTCATAGGCACCCTGACAAAAACAAGGACCCGGGAGCAGAGGACAAATTCATCCAGATCAGCAAAGCTTATGAGGTAACACGCTCTTGTCCCTAAACACCCACTGTCATTAGAAGCGAAGTGACCTGATTTTTCTGGGTATGTCTGCATGGGAAAGACACTGAACCCTGTGGAGTTGGCTGCTACTGACAGCATCCTCTGCTGTCTCAACAAAGCCACTCGACGTCACCAGTGTGGCCTCACTTACAAATAGTTTACTCCAGGTGTGCCCTGTTCTTGCTCAGACACTTCAAACGAGGGCAGAGCAGGTATTCACTGAGCACAGAGCAGCTGGGCAGCCACCCTGTCAGTGTCACACATTCATCTGAGCATTTGGGAATGGTGTAAGCAACTCGAATCACTGCAGGGCTTTAGTCACTTCAGATTATCCTTTGCATAAAGTAGCTATTTACACACTGCTCTGGCACAGTGACTCAGTATGTCCATGGTAAGTGGTGGAGCCCGTGGAAATCAAGGCAAAACCTTGTCTCCCAGCTAAAAATGCAGTTTCTCTGCAGGAAGCTGTGCTCATTGCTGCAAGATGCATTGAGATGTCATTCTCAATGGTACCTTGAGAAAACCCTCCATGGTCAAGCAGATGTCAGTAAAAGCTGCTCCAGAAAATTAATGCTCAGGCAGTGTGATATTCAGGAGCAGCAGAGCACTCTTGGTTCAGAGGCTCCTTCAGGCTTTTACCCTTGTTTACCACAGCAAGCCCAGAGGCAATGCAGTAGTTCCTCTTTTCCAGCACATTTATCCTTCTGAGACATGGCAGAGGCTGCACCTTCCCTCATTGCCTGTCCTTCCACAGTTGCAGTTAGATACTAAGGGGTTGTTGTTGAGGTGCTTCCCCTTATGCTTTCAGCCAAGCGTTCTTGTATCATTTACTTCCCAGATCCTTTCCAATGAGGAGAAGAGGGCAAACTTTGATCGCTACGGAGATGCTGGGGAAAGCCAGGGCTACGCTCAGCACCAGCATCGCCAGTTTCACCGCTTCCATGAAGGATTCTATTTCGACGAGTCCTTCTTCCACTTCCCTTTCAACTCGGAGAGGCGTGACACCTCTGACGAGAAGTATCTGCTCCACTTTTCCCACTACATCAATGAAATCGTGCCGGATAGCTTCAAGAAACCTTACATCATTAAAATCACCTCGGACTGGTGCTTCAGCTGCATCCACATCGAGCCCGTGTGGAAGGAAGTCGCTCAGGAATTGGAGGCACTGGGTAAGGATGAGGCTGTTCAGGCTGACCTCATGTCCCTCGCCCAGCAAGGTTGTGGCCATCGCAGTTGGCTTTGGAAGACTGAGTTTAACCTTTAGATTTCTTTGGGGATTTATCCTAATGGTTTTACAAATGTTAGTAATCATAGACTCATAGAATAATTTGGGTTGGAAGGGATCTTAAAGCCCATCCAGCTCCAACCCCTGCCACAGGCAGGGACCCTTTCCATAGAGCAGCTTGCTCCAAGCTCCTGTGTCCAACCAGGCCTTGAACACTGCCAGGGATGGGGCAGCCACAGCTTCTCTGGACACCCTATGCCAGCGCCTCAGCACCCTCACAGGGAAGAGCTTCTGCCTTATCTCCAGCCTGAACTTGCCCTGTTTCAGTTTGAACCCATCACCCCTTGTCCTGTCACTACAGTCCCTGATGAAGAGTCCCTCTCCAGCATCCCTGTAGCCCCCTTCAGACACTGGAAACTGCTCTGAGGTCTCCACGCAGCTTCTCTTCTCCAGGCTGAACAGCCCCAGTGTTCTCAGCCTGTCTCCATACAGGAGCTTCTCCAGCCCCTGATCATCCTCGTGGCCTCCTCTGGACTTGCTCCAACAGCTCCATGTCCGTATGCTGAGGACACCAGAACTGCACACAGTGCTGCAAGTGAGGTCTCCCCAGATCAGAGCAGAGGGGCAGGATCACCTCCCTTGACCTGCTGGTCATGGTGCTGGGGATGCAGCCCAGGACAGTTGGTTTCTGGTCTGCAAGAACACACTTCCAGCTGATAATAAGTGAGGCTACAGGCTAGAAATGAGGAGAAAACTAGGCCCATAGATCACAAGGGCAAGGTGCTGTTTCTCCTGACCTTATGGCAGGTGCCCTAATCCAAAATTGACAACCATAAATGATGGTGTGGCTAAGGCTAACTGTGCCACCGTGAGGTTAGGCCACCATTGTAAGCACTGTATTGCTCTTTTTCCTACGCTTGGATGGCTTTGAAAAGGTCAACTCCCTGCACAATATGCCTCAACGTCAGGGCTGCTACCACCCAGGGAAGTTTTGAGACTATTGAACACATCTGGATGCTAAGGAGGTATTTTGTCCTTGTCCCTCCACCCCAGCTTCCTTGTTTTCTTCATAGCTGTTGCTTGCAAGCGCTTCCAGGCACACACGACCTCAACAGAGAGCAGGAGACAAAGGCAGGGCTGTTCCCCTTTACTAAAATGTTTCTGCTTTTAGTGTAGCTTGTGAAATACCAGAGGACAGAGGAAAAGAGGTCAGTGTGTCCTCTCTTCTCCCAAGGAACAGGTGACAGGACAAGAGGAACCGGCCTCAAGCTGCACCGGGGCAGGTTTAGATGGAGCTGAGGAACAATCCCTTCCCCACAGGGTGCTCAGGCATTGGAACAGGCTGCCCAGGGCAGGGCTGCAGTCACCCGCCCTGCAAGTGTTCACACACCGTGCCATGGGGCAGGGGTGGCCTTGGCAGGGCTGGGGAATGGTTGGACTGGGTGAGCTGAAAGGGCTTTTCCAACCTGGCTGATTCTATGATTCTAAAGCTGTGAATTTTAAATGCATGAATTTGAATGCGTCAGTTTAAATCTTCAAGGGCTGTGAGAGGAGAGCAGTGATTTCCCAGGGCTGGTCCCATGAGTAACTCCCAAGCAGGGTACTGGGCAAGGCCACAGCTCTTCAGCCCTTGTTTCCTGCTTGGTGTTGGGGTGACTTTCACATGAAGCTGTTCTGCTTTGCAGGAGCAGGGATCGGGGTCGTTCATGCTGGGTATGAGAGGCGCCTCGCCCATCACCTGGGGGCACACAGCACCCCCTCCCTGCTGGGGCTCATCAATGGGAAAATCACCTTCTTCCACAATGCCGTTGTTCGGGAAAACCTGCTGCAGTTCGTGGAGAACCTCCTGCCTGGGAATCTTGTGGAAAAGGTGTGCTCCAGCATGGGTGGGGTGTGCTGCTGCTCTGTCTGTGTATTCAGCTCTCCTTTGCTGTTGCTTTGGCTAATCTGTTCCATTCAGCCCCTGAGCTGATCTACATCACAACCATGAGAACATCCAACCAGGGCCAGGGAAGGGAGGCTTTCCAAGAGCTGTTATTACAGCTATAGATCCTGGAACTGTCAGAAGTAACCGTGTGGCGTGGCTCTGTCACACTTCTCATGGCAAAAGGGCTGATCCCATTACTACACAGTTGTGCCAGCAACGTGCCATGCCTGCTGTTCTCCCAGCTGTTGTGCCTCATGGCTGCCAGAGCCATAGGAAAGTTAGGAATCCACAGTCATGCCCTGCCTACTGAATTTGCCTTCTTTCTCAGGGTTGCATCCAGCCAGCTCAGGTCTCACCCACCTCTACTTTCAGCATGCTGTGGCTATGATCTGGGTGTCTTAGTTTTTGCCCCATCTTCTTCATGTTTCCTCCCCCAGCCATCACCAACAGCAGCAGCCTGCTCCTTTCCTTACAGGCCCCTCAACAAGCTGTGGTCTCCCTTTTCTCTCCTTCCTCTAGGTCAGAGGGCTGCTGTGGTTGAAACAGAGCAGGTTTGATGGAGCTCACAGGTGCCTGCTAACTCTTGGCTTCCACCTAAATATGAAGCCTGTCCCCAACAGTTAGGAAAATGACAGTGCTCTAGAAATGGCATTGACAGGGGTGCAGTGACAAAGAGGGTCAGCAGTGGGTCAAGACTGATGGTTTTGATTAATGTCCTATATCAGGAAGCCCAGATGAGACATAGCTGTTGGAAAGAGTCTGCTTTCTGCAACACCCAGCTTTTGGAGCTCAGTTCTGGGGCAGCTCATCACAGAGCTCTGTGTGTGTCTGATGGCTCAGAGCTCAAACTAACATTCCAATTCTATTTCAAGATCACAGATAAGAACTACATCCACTTTCTGTCCAACTGGAAGAAAGAAAACAAGCCCCACGTCCTTCTGTTTGATCACATGCCAGTTGTGCCATTATTGTACAAGGTAATGGAATTTCTGTTGCTGCACTGTTGACTTGCTCATAAACCAGCTCTTCCAAAAGAAAATGCAATCTCACTGTGAGCAGAGGCAGACTGATGCCTTCAAACACTGCAGAGTGGTTCTAGCAGAGAAGGTTTGTGTCACTTGAATACAGCACAACTGGATGGCTGACTTCATTTGGAGTTTGTTTCTCTGTCCTGCCACCGATGTACCTTTAGGGGATGCCAAAGTACAGGTGGTTTTTGGAGGCAGTGGCAGTAGAGGTGTGTACAAACCTGTGCTGGTAGTGAAACATCTCTTGTGACACATCTAATTTGGGTGACTGGAAAGCCTGTTTTCTTTTAAACAGTGAGGGATGTTCTGGAAGCAAAATCACTTTGGGCTCATGAGGGAGAAAATGTCTTTTGCTCTCTCACACAACCACACACCAGTGCTTTTTTCCCTCCCAGCTGACTGCCTTTGCCTACCGAGATTACTTTTCCTTTGGTTACGTGTATGTGGGACTCCGAGGCACTGAAGAGTTATCCAGTCAGTACAACATCAACGTCTACACCCCCACCATGATGATCTTCAAGGAGCACATCGACAAGCCCGCTGATGTTGTACAGGTATTGCACAGAGCTCTCTCAAGGAGCTGCTGTGAATCAGAGCTGAGGGTTACTGACTGAGCAGGCACTGAGAGGTTTGTCAGTGGGGCATTTCAGAGTGAACAGCATTTGTTCTCAGTGTGAATTCATCCTTTGGCAGAGGCAGAGAGCGACCATTAGGAGAGAGGAAGCTCAGGAGGCATCAGCTGTGGTGTCTGCCCTTGTGAGGAGGGTGGCCACAGGTAGCTTCTCAGTCTCAGGGCCCCAGAATGTCTCAGGGGGTGGGATTTCAGTGAGGATTGTGATGGTTGGCAGCTTTCTTCAGGCTTAGACAGGAATATCACAAGTGGATAAAGGAGAAGAAACTCATCTGGTTCATTTCTGACTTACGCTTTCTCTGTCCTCACCAGGCACGAGATATGAAGAAGCAGCTCATTGATGACTTCCTTTCCCAGAACAAGTTCCTCATGGTGGCCAGGCTCACCAACCAGAGGCTGTTCCAGGAGCTGTGTCCTGTGAAGAAGTCTCACCGTCAGAGAAAGTAAGGCTCTGCAGGTGTCATGTGTTTTGTTCCCTGAAGCTCTGGGGCTGCTCCTAAAGCCTCCAGCATCCACATTGTTTGATGTGGCTCTGGCTTATCAGGATCATTCCAGGTAGCAGAAAGGGGACAGTTGTTTCCCTCACATCCAGAGTGATTCCTAGTCTTCCATCTCCTTGTGTTGTCTAGGCACTGCGTGGTCCTGCTTACTGGAGAAGGAGAGAAGTTTGCTGAGGCTTATGAAGCATTTTTGACTTTTGCTGTGGCCAACACAAAAGACACACTGAAGTTTGTGCACATCTACAATGATCGGCAGCCGGAATTTACAGACGCCTTCTTGATGGATGAGGAGAAGTATCGGGGAAAATCAGCTGTGAGGGTTTCCTCTTGGATATTTTTCCCTTCACCTGTGATAGAACCATAGAATTGTTTGGGTTGGAAACAACCTTAAGATCATGCAGCTCCAAGCCCTGTCCAACCTTGCCCTGAACTCCACCAGGGCAGCCACAGCTTCTCTGGGCACCCTGTGTCAGTGCCTCAACACCCGCCCTATAAAGAACTTCAGCCTTTTCTCCAACCTGAACTTGCCCTGTTTCAGTTTGAACCCATCACCCCTTGTCCTGTCACTACAGTCCCTGATGAAGAGTCCCTCTCCAGCATCCCTGTAGCCCCTTTTAGACACTGGAAGCTGCTCTGAGGTCTCCAAGCAGCTTCTCTTCTCCAGGCTGAACAGCCCCANCTCTCCAGCATCCCTGTAGCCCCTTTTAGACACTGGAAGCTGCTCTGAGGTCTCCAAGCAGCTTCTCTTCTCCAGGCTGAACAGCCCCAGTGTTCTCAGCCTGTCTCCATACAGGAGCTGCTCCAGCCCCTGATCATCCTCGTGGCCTCCTCTGGACTTGCTGCAAGAGTTCCATGTCATGTCACTTTATGTAGGATGCTGTACCTTGATCTGACACTTAATTCTGGTCAGTGATTTGAAGCATAACATCTTTCTAGATAGAAGTCCCTTCTGCTCTGACACCTCTGGTGTTATTGCCCCATCCAGGTGGTCATTTTGGAGAGACGCAATAATGCAGGGAAGGTGGCCTATAAAACCCTGGAGGAGGCCTGGCAAGGCAGCAAAGAGGACAACTTCATCCTCCTGGATCTTGTGGACCAGCTGAGGACAGACCCCAACCTCCTCTCCTCAGAGACTGTCCTGGCAGACTTGAATGATGAGCTGGCTCCTGTAAGTGCATGGCCTTTCCAGATGCCTAACAACTGTGTTGCCCTTTTCCATGGTCCCCTGATGGCCATTCACTGACTTTATTTAAACATGAACATACCAAAGCAAGACTCCTGTAGGTTTTCCTGCTCCTGGAAGGAAGGAAGCCTGTGGGGTGTCACAATTGTCCATGATCCTGGGCCAATTCAGCCCTGTTTCAGGAGCACGACTCCTGTCAGGGCTCTGGAGAGTGAGTTTGTCATTTGCTTTTTCCTTTATCCTTCTTACACAGATGTTCCTTATCCGATGGCTTTATTCCACACTGGACTATCTCTCAGACTGCTGGGACAGTTTGTTCCACAGTAACTGGTACGGACTGGGTGTTAACTCTCAGCAGGGAGTGGGATTGTGGTTATCTGGTTCAGCTGCATAGGAAAAGCAAGTTCTTAGTAACAGAAAGAGGAAACACATCAAAACACCCAGGGACCTATATTCTTGAGACTTAGGTGAAGAGCAGTGATGCTACAGTGACATCAGGTTCTGCCTTGAGTGCTGAGTACTTCAGCCTCGAGGCCGAGCGAGCACAGACATGCTGTATCTGTTGTTTCAACCACTTCCCTGTCACCTTTAAAATGGATCTGTTTTGATCCTCCTTTGGGGTGGGAGCAGGACAGAGCTCAAACTCTTGCTTGTCTTTAAGACCCCAGGAAAGAAGGCAAGGCTCCGGTGGGGGGGAAAACTGCACAGTATTACTTGGGATACAGAGGAACTGAAGTTCAAGCAGAAAATGTGCTACTCACAGACCTGATTGCTGTTTGCACATCTTCCCCTCAGGCGAGAAATGATGCCGCTGCTGTCCTTGCTCTTCTCCGCGCTCTTCATCCTCTTTGGCACTGTTATTGTTCAGGCTTTCAGGTGAGTGCGCACCAAAAGGCCCTCAGGGATCTTAGAGTCCAGCCATGAGCTGGAGCCCCAGTCTGATCTGGGGCCTTAAACACACTCAAGATCATCTTCCTCTGCAGCGATTCCAGCGACACAAGGGACAGTCCTCCCTCAGAGAAAGAGGAAACCGCAGCAAAGACTGAGAAGAACGATGCGAGCTTCAGCAAAGAGAGTAACAGGTTCCCTCCCTAATTTCTCCACAACTGTTTTCTGCCCGTGCCAGCAAGGACAGGGGTGCTCAAACTCAGTTGTTAAGCAATTTCCACCACATTTGCCCAGACAACATCCTTAGGGTAAGGGTAAAGGTCTGCCTGCTCGTTTAGGATCCAAGTCTGGATCTGTTGCCCTCTTGGCCTTATCCAAAGGGCTTATCAGGAACTGCTAAGCACAAGGGGGTGGGTTCATGGTTTCTCCGTCCTTGGTTCCTCATGGTTCCTCATTTCCCTTTCACTCAGTGACTGTTTCTTTGCAGCAGGATCCCCAAAAAGGGCTTTGTGGAGGTGACGGAGCTGACGGACATCAACTACAACAGTAACTTGGTTCGCCTCAGGCCGGGTCACATGAATGTGGTCTTGATCCTGTCCAACTCCACCAAAACTGCCCTCCTTCAGAAGTTTGCCCTGGAAGTCTACACGTTCACAGGGTAGGCTGGGGCCCTTGCCCAGGTTTTAACATCTTGCATAAGGCCGCTCTGATGCCATGGCAGGAGTGGCTCTGATGCCATGCCAGGAGGGAGCTTGGTGGTGGCTGTGCTCATTAGTGGCCTCAAGCCCAGGCAAACCAAGTGGCCTTTCCAGCCTGTACTCGGCAAATGTGACTCAACAGGTCTGGCAGTGCCACCACCTTGGGCATACCCATGTTTCAATGAATGGAGAGCATGAGAGTGCCACACACCAGGCAATTGTCAGCTGCACAGAGCCAGGGTGGAAAAGGAGCTGCAGCACCACAGCCCTGCACCTGCCCTTGGTAGCAAAAGCCGTCCCAGTTAGCTGTCCAGCAGGAATGTGGCCTGGCTCAGGAGATTTTCTAATCCCTCTTCCCTGAGTGACTGGGATGGGTGAGTGCCTGGACCTCCTTTCCCCTGCTATGCTGCCTGTAGGTGTTGTTCATACCCCTCTACTGTCCCCTTGCCGAGCTGCCCTTGCCCCCTTGAGTCACTGGGGTGGGGCCAGAGAAGTGCAATGGAGTTGGTGCA
>NDXB01010270.1:0-16193 GCA_002631895.1 Agapornis roseicollis
AATCACAATTTTTTTTTCAACTTTCAGTCTAAATTTCTCCCTTTGGTCTTAATTAATGAGGTTTTTGTCTATTCACTGGAGTCTCCCTGTGATTCTCATCAGACTATGAAGCTTTTATTGCTCAAGGATTCAAAGGCTCATTGTTAGATGTATCATGTATCATGTATGTTAGATGATATAGGTATATATTAGATGTATGCTTTCATGGATGCAGTAAGATAGAAGAGGATTCATAACTTTTGAAATTTAAACTGCAGCACTAAAATGGTTAATGCATGGATTGAAAAATACAAACGTTCAAACACTTTGATTTTGCAGATTGAAGAGGACATGGGTTAATGATTTGCTTAAAATAGGCCAAATAACAAAGCATAAGCTGGTAATTTCCAGGCGACAAGGAACAGGTAATACTGCATTTTCAACAATAACAGGCAATTGTAATTTCAGGTTTGTATAATACATCAGAGAAAAGATAAATATTCAATCAGTATCCATGCCAAAAAAAAAAAACCATAATTAAAATCTTTGTTTCAGGTATTTGATAATATTTTAGGGGGAAGTAGTTCTCTCAGAGTGTCATTGAACAACTAAAAGTTCCTTTTCACTCATGATTAGGGCTTTTTATAATTTTTATATAAAAAAAACACATACTAAAGATAACTATATGTAACATATTCCAAAATCCTCTTTTCAAAGTTGTTTTTTTTCAAGAGTAGATGTATCAGTAGAGCTTATAGTAATAAATGATGTTGTTGTACTCTGTTTACATCTGCCTTAGTCTAATGTGACTATGAAAATTCTAACATAGATTTTTCTATTTTTTGTAGTGTTGGGTTTTAATTTAAAAGTTAGTTTGTGAGGAGTGATGAGGAGATGGTGAAACTGGTGAAACTATTTGCTTCTCTTATGTATTCAGCCCATCCGACACAGTATTGAATGACTGATCTATTAAAAGCTTAATGTGTAATGCTTTTTTGTGCAAGACAGAGTATGATATTATTTTTTCCTCACATTCTCCAACCTTAGCCACTGTCATAACATAGACCTGGAATTCATTTGGATCACACAAGCATTATGATTACAATGTAGACCAACTTAAATGGAAGAATTTATGATTAAAATGTAGCCCAACTTAAATGGAAGTATTTGGTTTATATTCTTTAGCTGGTTTTGGAATTCTTAGAGTGATTCCAAATGTTAGCAGTGGCTATAGGAGGCATCTTTTATTCAGAAACACCTATATTCACAAAACAAAACAAAACAAACAAACAAAAAAAAAAACAAACAGAAAATCAAAAAACCCACAAAAAAAAAATACCAGTTAAAAAAATCAATACCTTATTTTTGAGATTATTCACATTGTTTTTTCCTTATGGAGGATATGTAAGTGGAACACAGAAGTTGTTTTGTTGAAATCATCTGAAACCTCTTTTAGCATAACATTATCTTATAAATAAAATCATACAGCTATGCTTCATAATATTCTTGCCAATAGCTTTTCAGGATAATGTTTTCATTGTGGAAAAGTAAAGTTGCTTAAGGTGCGTAAGTTGTGTGTGTCCTTCAGTTATGAATTGCATAGCTGAGCAGACATAAATATATAAAAAAGCATAATTACATAACTAGATGTTCTGAAATGACCAGCTCTGCTGATTTGATGCAAGTTGTTAGCATGAAAAATGCCTTTTTATCATAATCAAATGAAATTATAGAATGAATCCTGGAAAATCAACATAAGTGCTATTTGCTCTTGCACAATTGCTACATAATTTATGGAGAAGGCAGATAGATAGCTTGACAGCAAATTGATACTTAGACAAATCTGTTTCATATAACTGCAGTTAATCAAGTTGCTCTCTGGCTCTGTTGAATGGAATGTTAGTTGTTGAAATCCCTAAAGAAATTAAGGAACCAAAGTTATTTGAAAAAATGTCTAAAACATGCAACCTCTTCCAAATACTATTTGTCTGAATACTAAAAATGCACAATCTTTCCTCTAAATATCACATAACAATAACATAGTCTGTCTTTCACTCGCTTTGGAGGAAAATAAATCTCATTTACCTGTCTGTGCTGGTTCTTCATCCTTATTTTGTCATTCCTTGGAGAAATCAACCTTAAAATATCTATTAAAGCCCCAGGATCTTTCTTATTTAAATAAAATAAGAGGTTTACAGGAAGTTTTGGGGCAAATGAAAAATGTCCTTGATGCTTTCCTGAATTAATAAACTCAGTTCTATTCTGTCAATAGTATTGCAGCATAGCTATTGGAGTTTTGGGGTTTTTTTGGTTTTTTTTCAGGTATCTATATCTCTAAACACAAAAGTAATATGCATTTTGCACTTTTTTTCAGTTAGAATGAGTATTTATGAAAGCACATACAGATTTTAGAATGTCAACTCAGAATCCAAATCCAAATACCAATACCATATCTGAGTTCTGATATAAAAGAAAGTTAAAAAAAATACTTTTAAAACTAGTTCAAATACAAATTTAAAAACATAAGAGTTTGCTGACTTGTCAAGAGTGGAAATCCTACTGAGGACACCATCCTGAATTTCTCTTACTTTAAATTTATTATAATGCCATTTTTTAAAGTATGGAAGTCTATTCTTATATACAATGTTTTAAATATATTATCTTTTTTTTTTATATACTGACATATATTTCAAATTAATTGGATATGAAAAAAATGTGTAGCTTGTTGCATTGTTGCATTGGCTATTTCTTGTATTATGAGAAAATCAGATTAAGAGAGAATGTGGGTTGAAATAGTTATCAACAGGAACTTTTTACCTTGGCTTTGGAGCACTGAGAAAAACAGTGAGAGTTCTAAAAAGCTAGAAAGCAGTTACATGGCAGATCTTTATCTGGAAAATCATGTTGGATTAGATACTTGAGTTTTAATTGAAAAAGAAGTATTCACTGTTGGTTTCTAATTTGTAAAGAGAAACCCGATCTTGAAAAGAATCCCATCTATAATTATACAGCTCTTAAAAAAAATGGTAAATGCATTTGCTTCTTCTGGTAAAGCTGTTCTCTTTCTCTAATCCAATTTAGATTTTTTTAATGAAAAGTCAACAAATTCAGGATGGGGAATACAGTTCCTCTCACATTAGAAATGTAGTTGCTGAGGGTGCGCTTGACCCCACTGCCTGTGTCTTTGATGAATTACTGGGCCCCATAAGGACACTTGAGTGACACCACTCGTTACTACTTTCCACTTGGACATTGAGCCATTAAGTGTATTTCTTTGATGTAGCCAATTCCTTATCCATCTAACAATTTACCCATCAAACCTGTATTTTTCCAGTGGGTGGCCAGAATATTGTGGGGGATAGCAGCAAAGGCCTTACAGAAGTTGAGGTAGATGTAATAAGTAGCTCTTCTTCTGTTCACTGAAGCAGGTACTCAGTTCTAAAAGGCCACTAGATTAGTCATGTACAATTTGGCCTTGGTGGAGCCATGTTGGCTGTCTCTATTCACCTGTATTCCATATGTTTCAACAAGTCTCCTAGGAGAATCTGTTCATGATCTTAGCAGGCACAGAAGTGAGACTGCATGGTTGGTAGTTCCCAAGGGTACCCCTTCTTAAAAATGAGGATGATATTCCCTTTTCTTTGATCATCAGGGAATTTACTGACTGACATGACTTTTCAAATGTGGAGAGTAGCTTAATGACTACATCAATCAATTCCCTCAGGACCTTAATAAATTTAAATAATTTAAGCCAAAGCATAGTTTGTTTTCAGGTGCCAGCAAGCCTTCAGTGTGAACCTAATTACAAAACAGTAAATATCAGAGACTTTGAATGTAAAGCCAAACAAACAACAAAATAGAGAAATCTGGCAATCTATGAACACATAACTTATGGTCCCCAAATCCTCTATTGAAATAACTCTAGCTTTAATTGTATTTTCTTTGACACTCCTTAGCAAGAGAGATATTTAGACTAGCCACTATGCAGCAGTTAGTGCTATGTGCCTGAAGACAGGCTAGTCTGATGTTGTTAAAAGGTTTGCATAAAAAATAATTTCTACTTCCTTTTCCTTCTGTGAAGTCATAGCCTGGGATTTATCTGTTTACCATGGTGCTATTTTTCATGGAACTTTTAGGAATTTAGTTACATTTAAGGCTTCTAGGTCTTTCACAAATGTGGTTGAAAAGTGATTTTGAGCCCAGATATCAAAAATAACTTGAAGATGTTATACAATACAGAAAATTATGTTACTAAATTGTCTTATCAAAAAGTGACACTCATATAGGTGAGTATCAGATAAGCATACTTTTTAAGTTGGAACTTAAAAGCACATGACAAAAATAAAAGTTGTATGAGGAACCTTTCTCAAGGTTAGGTTGGACAGAGCCTTGAGTGGCATGCTCTAGTGTGAGCTGTCATGCCCATGGCAGGGTGGTTGGAACTAGATGATCTTATGGTCCTTTCCAACCCTAACCATTCTATGATTCTGTAATCTAAATAAATATTCACACTAGTGTTGTGGGGCTTTTTTATCTAATTTTTCCTTGCCAGACACAAAAAAAAAATTAGAGTTTATTGTTAAAAGGAATGGATAAACTACTAAAAATCTGCGGAGAAAAATACTTTGTACCACATACTTTATTTGGGATATAGGATGTACTATTGCTTTGACACATAGTAACACTTTCATTGAGAGAAGCAGCTCAGTTGTGGTTCTCCATTATGTGTTCTACTGCTTTTTGAAGTTGTCTATAATTTCACACTCAGTTTCCTAAACTGGATCAACTAGAAGACTTCTTTAGCCAGGAAACTTTGTTCATCTGTGTTACTTCCTTGCTTTCCAAACTGCACCCCCGTAGAACCTGGCTAAAACTAAGCGATTAACTGAAATTAAGCCAACTCAGCTGATGAAAACTGGAAGAATATTGGCAAAAATTGTACCCAGCTTACTGGGTTTGACAATAAAAGTAATGTTAACTACTATAAAAATTTTGTCATTAAACTGTTGTTTATTCTACAAAAGTTTGTACAATTTATAAAGGGAGAAGCTGGTAACTATTGCTACACCTCTTGAAAACTTAAGTGGGAATACTGAAGGAAGCTGGACTTAATTCAGCACTGATTTGTGGGTCTATTTGTTTGTTTCCCTTAAACACTTTATGAATAACTGCATTTCTTAATTTCTGGAAAAGCAGCTCAAATATTTCAAAGGATGAAAATTTACAAATGGTACATATAAAACATTAATGTATCTCAGAATAACAGAGGCAGTATCACATATTTACTTTAATGCACAGTAATGTATTTTAGGGAAAAAAAGCAGAATAAGTGATGACCTACATCAGGCAGTTTTCTGACATTTGAGAAAGGTTTATTCTCACATCTACATATTTTGTCAATAGGCAATTTCATAATACAAATCCAGTTCTCTCTCCTGCTGTTCTACCCATTTGCAACATTATTTTTAGCTACTGGGTAATTTCTAAGCTAGTTATTTGGGAAGAGGATGGCAGGTGGGTGCTGTTTGATAAGTGCAAGCAGCTGGTTTATAAATAGTATGAATCTCATGGATGTGTAAATGCCTGTTTATGAAATTCCTCCAAAGATTTTTACCATCACAGACCATAGTGACATAAATACTATGTGTATCTATTGCCTATGTATAGTGGTGGGTGAAGTTGTGACAGTGGCATGCCTTTTTAGAAACACTAGTTCTAGAATTACCATTCATACACAACAGCAACAAAAGGAGAAGATAATTTTATTGCTTCTTCAGGAGTCAGGATCAGAAAAGAGACTAATAGGGATGAAACTGTGGTGAGAGTTTATTGCAAGCTACCTGATTAGGGCAAAGTAGTAGATGAAGCTTTCTTAAACAGCTTCAAGAATTTTCTGTATCACTGACTCTGGCTCTTACAGGGAAATTTTCACTCTCTGTTATCTGCTGGAAAGGTGAAAACAGAGAATGCAAGCAGTCACAAAGTTTCATGGAAGGTATCAGAATCACTGAATCACAGAATGGTTAAGGTTGAAAAAAACCTCCAGTGATCATCTGGTCCACTCCACCTTTTTTTGAGGAAGGTCACCTAGAATAGGTTTCACAGGACTATGTCAAGACAGCTTTTGAATATTTCCAAGGATAGAGATTCAGTTCCGTCTGATTAAAAGTTATTGTGGATAACATTTTGACACAGGTATTGACTTGTCCAGCCAAAAGTGACCAATAGTTCTATCTGCTACCCAGTAATAAGGAAGAACTGATCATCAGCTGTCACTAGCAACCATGAAATACTGGAGTGAGTAAGGCAAGTATAGATTTGGATATCAGGAGATAAGGCTTCTGCTTTGTCAAGAAAATGGTAAGTGGAAGGGGAGGTATCTTTGCTGAGAAAAGGAGCCCAGGAAAGCTGTCAGGTCTTTAAGGACAGAATCCTCCAAAGCAGAATGCTCCAAAGGCAATGCCAGCTTTTCTTGCTGAAGGCAAAAATTCTATCATCTGCCCATCTCTAGTTTCAAGAATCAAATATTAATAGCTCCAGAATTGTACTTGTATTCCAGATAAAAAGTGAGATAGGAATTAAACATTAAACAGAAATGGCATTTGTGGGGGGGGGTTTGTTTTGGCTGTTTTGTGTTGTTTTTTTTTTAATGAATTGAGTTTTTTGACTGGAATTTTGAAGTCACTGTGTCATGTTGAACATGACTGCAGTTGCAGTCAGTTTTTCTTCTCTTTAGTAGCTGGTGTTTTGACTTAACCCGAGAAGAAAAACTGACTGCAATTGCTGAACCCATGCCACACTGTTATTAAAAGACAAATTATACTGTATTCTGTAACTAATAAGGTAAAGTTAGCAGTTCAGGTTTTGCACAAATGAATGACATAGGTATGAATAATTTTACTATTATACTCTCATCCAAAATTATTGTGTAGAGATTAGTAAGCAAAATCTATCCTGACTACCACTGCCAGCTTAGTTGCTTCTCTTAATGTCCCTTATTCCAATATAAGACTATATCTCGATCCACTGATCCTTAAAAGAGCTATTCATTCTTCAGTGTAAAACATAGTTTATGTTCATAGTGCTGGCCTTCAAATTTTGTTATTTTTTGACATTTCGTGCCAAATGATAATACATTTAAAGATAAAATCCCAGTTTAGAGTGAGTGCTTATTCTTTTTTCTATGTTTAATCCATTTCCAAACACAAAATAAAGAAAACAAAACCAAAATATTAAACAAATACTGTAAGGAATGCAGTCTTACATACAATCGTATAAAAATATTTGAGGCTTTAAAGATGTTAGGCTGCATCTCATTTGAATAGAAGGGTGATAAAGAAGATGCTCCTTAATATCAAAACATGCAGCTGGTTTTATCATATTCATTGCATAACAGTTGTTGAGTCCATTAATGAAAATTCTTTCCTGTTGATTTTGGATTTCTATAGATAATTGTCATGGTTTAAACCCAGCCACGCATCTCGTTCACTCACTCAACCCCCCTTTCTTGCCCTCCCCTGATTCCAGAGGGATGGGGAGGAGAATCAAAACAATTCAACTCCCACAGGTTGAGGTAAGAACAGTTTAGTAACGAAGGTATAACACAAATCACTACTGCTACCATCAATAATAATATTGATAAAGGAAATAACAAGGGAAGAGAATACACCACCTCACCAACCACTGACAGATAACTCACAACACCCCACCCCAACCGAGCACCGACCAAATACCTCCTCCAACCTCCAGAGAACTCGCCCTTCTGGGTAACTGCCCTCAGTTCTACATCGTGAGCATGATGTGCTATGGTATGGAATACCTCCTTGGCTAGCTTGGGTTAGGTGTCCTGTCCCTGCTTCCTCCTTGCCTTCCCTCCTCCCTGGCAGAGCATGAGGATCACAAAGTCCTTGGTCAGAGTAAAACATTTGAGCAGTAACTAAAAACATCCCTGTTATCAGTTTTGCTCCCAGCTGAAAGTCAAAACACAGTTGCACCAGCTACCATGAAGAAGAAAAAAATGACTGCTGCTGCTAAACCCAGAACAATAATTTAAATAGATTTGATAATATAAAGTCAGTCTGAGTTACTGGAGTCTGTGTATCTATAGCATCAATGACTTGATTGAGTGGAGGTGTGTGAGTGAGCATGTGATAACTACAGCAAAAATCAAGCTAGACTAGCTGATGGATGGACCAAGAGACCTGGGAGGAAGAGGAGGAGGCCTGGACAGCTCTGTGAACATGTGTTTTTGCATGTTCAGCAACTGAAGAGAGGCTGCAGCTTCTAGGAATCATATGTCCCAGTGCCAACAACTGGGGAGACTAGGATCCAAGGAGCAGCCACTGGACAAGCGAAGTATTTGAGCCCAGCTGCTGGATGGACCCACTTGTACATACGTACATATATGTTATATTCTCACTATTGGAAATCCATACTGCTCAGGAAGAAAAGGGAGCAAGACAAGGCATTGGTGCTGCCTGTGTTCATGTGCATGCTGAGAGTGTCTGTTTGTGGTCTGTGTGGCTGATGATGTGTATATGTGTAGAATCATATAATCATAGAATAGTTAAGGTTGGAAAGGAGTTTAACATCATCTAGTTTCAATGCCTGTGCCATGGGCAGGGACGCTTCCCAGTAAACCATGTCACCCAAGACTCCATCCAACCTGGCCTTGGACATGGCCAGGGATGGAGCATTCATAACTTCCCTGGGCAACCCATTCCAGTGACTCATCACCCTCATAGTAAAAAACTTCTCCCTTATATCTAACCTAAACTTCCCTTGTTTAAGTTTGAACCCATTACCCTTTGTCCTATCACTACAGTCCCTAATGAAAAGTCCCTCTTCAGCATCCTTGTAGGCCCCCTTCAGATACTGGAAGGCTGCTATGAGGTCTCCATGCAGCCTTCTGTATTGCATAATGTGTATATGTGTATAGGTACATATGTGTGGTATACATGTATGCTCTCTGTGCATGTGCAAGCTGGGAATACATATAGCATCATAACTGGTTGAACTTGGGGACATGGAGTTGTGGCAGTCCAAACTCTTTTTGGCTGTTGGATCCAGCATGATATATTTTCCTCAACTTTTGAAGTACACTTATATTTCTATTTCTTGATTATCAGATTTTAAATCAATATACTGGCCTGAATTTCCCCATGTGGGAAGATTGCTAGATGGTACAGTGATATGCCCACAGTCTTTATATCAAGATTTTCTTACAATGAAAAACATTCTGTGTATAGTGAGGGGAAAAGAAAAGCTGGTTAACTTTCCCTTTAGCTTTCTACTTGGAATGAACCCCGGATACAATTCCAAGCTTCAGCTAGGAAACGTATCTTAAACCAGTGCTTCAAGGTTCCCCAGTTTAGATTATGTGTCTCAAAAATTTAGGGTATGTATGTTTGGGGTTTTTTTGGTCTAATTATATTACCCCAATATAATAGCTTTCCTGAAAAGCTTAACTTTCATCTACAGATAATGTGGGAAAAAAACAAAAAAGTTCCCTTCTTGCACATATGAAAAATAATGAGACCAGTAAAAAAACCTGATATTACTAAACCTCATATTTTGTTATTACTTCATTTTCACTGCCTCTGTTGACACATGGCACAGTACCTATCACAATGCAGCATCAATGATGTGAGCCATTGTGTGGCACTATAATGAAAACAGTAAACTTAACAATAATAGTAACAAAATTAATTTAAAAATTCCTTACTCGGTATTACCTTAACAAATACAACATAATTCATATTTCCTTAATAGGGATTCTATATTTTATCTGCATGAGTTTATTGCTTAGACTATTTCTTAAGAGTTATGGGTACTAAGAAGTGTACTCTTATAGATTAATAGCTAGATCTAATGTTAACATCATATGGTTTTCACCAGGGAACTATAAAATTTGAGGAGGAGATTATAATGAGGTAGAGAGCTATTAAGTGTATTATTTACTGTATGCTACATGGTGATATTACCAATCTTGTACATAAACAAAGATGTCTCATTCTTTTGTTGTCTAGAACAAACTGAATGTGAGAAAAAGGCTGATGCATCTTGGACATTGCCAGGAGATTTAAACTGCCCTAGGAAGTGTGAACAGAACATTAAAACAGGGATTGAGAATGCAGAGGAGTTTGAGTAGAAGGTCACGTGAGAAGAGCTGTGTTCCCTGCTTATAGGCCTGCAGCCCAGGGAAAAGGTCCTGGTGTCTGCCATAATGGTTGTCATTTGCCTTGGAGTTAAAACCAGCTTTTCTACGGAGAAGGCCCATGAGACAACTGATTCTTCCACCCAGATAGAACTGGTAAGGAAGGAGACTTCAGTATAGTGTATATATATAGATGGCATGTTGCAGTGAGTGCCCAGATCCTTCTTCTGGAGAGAGGCTAAGTACCTGCAAAAGATGTACACAGGTTGGGCATCTGTTATGTCAGTGGCCAAGCTGCAGGAAACACCTAAAAGGATGCACAGTATTAGAGGGGCTAACATGAAGATAGATAAGTGGTTTCAAAACCATGCTCCTACAGCAGACATCACAGAGGATAAGGCACATGGGACCCATGTGACTCAACAGAGCAGGACTCTGCTTCAGTCCCCACCCTCCAGCATTACGACTAAAACCAGATATGAATCTTTAACAGCTGTAGACACCCATGAGCAAGGTCTGCAAGGAAAAACTGTACCAGCAGCACACAGTGAATATCACAAAAAGAAGTGAAAAGCACATGTGGTGAGTGACACTCCATTAAGGGCACTGAGGTGTCCATTTGCCAACATGACAGGGAGTCATATAAGATACTCATCCTCCCAGGATATAAGGTCTAAAATGTTGCCAAAATGGTGCCACAACTTGTCAAGAACACAGAGTACTGTCCACTGCTACCCTTTCAGGAAGGCTCAAGTGACAGCAAAAACTGGAACCTGGGCAGAATCAAGAAAGACTGCAAAGCCCTGAGAATGCAAGTGAAATGTACTGGTGCCCAAGCTCTCTTTTCTTCCATTTTACCAGTTGGAGGAAAGGATACAGACAGAAATAGATATATAATGCACATCAACTCTGGCTTGTGCTGTCATGAGGATTTTGGCTTTTATGACAAAGGGACATTCTTCCATGACCTGTTAGGGAGGGATGGGATCCAACTTTCAAGAAGAGACAAAGGAATCTTCAGCAGCAGGTTGACCAAGCTGGTGTGGAGAGCATTAAACTGAAGGATTCAGGTGGAATGGTCCAAAGTAGCAATGCTCAAACTGTTGCAACCAGTTGGAAAGTAAGTGAGGCCAACCAGAGCAGCGACAAATGTTTCTTAGCTGCATCCCAAGACGAGAACCAGAAGACCAAACACCTCCAGTGTATCGTAAAATCATAGAATTATAGAATAGTTATGGTTAGAAAGGACCTTAAGATCATCTAGGTCCAATCCCCCTGCCATGGGCAGGGACACCCCACAATAAACCATGCCACCCAAGGCTCTGTCCAGTCTGGCCTTGGACACTGCCAGGGATGGAGCACTCACAACTTCCCTGGGCAATCCATTCCAGTGCTTCACCACCCTAACAGGAAAGAATTTCTTCTCTATATCCAATATATATCCCTATATCCAATATATATCCCTATATCCCCTGTGTAAGTTTTGAAATGTTACGCCTCGTCCTATCACTACAGTTCTTAATGAACAGTCCATCCCCAGCATCCCTATAGGCCCCCTTCAGATTCTGGAACGCTGCTAGGAGGTCTCCATGCAGCCTTCTCTTCCCCAGGCTAACTAGTCCCAACTTTCCCAGCCTGTCTTCATATGGAAGATACTCCAGTCCCCTGATCATCCTCGTGGCCCTCCTCTGCACTTGTTCCAACACCTCCATGTCCTTTTTATGTTGAGAACACCAGAACTGCACACAATACTCCAAGCGAGGTCTCATGAGAGCAGAGTATAAGGGCAGGATCACCTTCTTCAGCCTGCTAGTCACAAGAATAACTGAAACATGATGGAAAAACTCACATGGCTAGTGGATCATGATGGTTGGTTATAGGCTGTTTGGTAAAGATAGGCAGGAAAGAGGAAGTTGTGCTTTACATTAAGAACCTTGAATGTTTAAAAGACTGCTTCTTCATGCAAATGTTAGATAAGCCTATCAGGAGTGACAAACTGCTGGACTTGCTGCTCACAAACCAAGAAAACCCACTTTGTGTTATTTTGGTTAATGATAGCTTTGGCTGCAGTGTTCACAATATTGTGGAGTTTGGGATCCAGCTGAGCACACTGAAGGTTAGTATTAAGACAAAGTTTTTAGCAAATTTCAGCTCGCCAACAGGATGTTGGGTTACGGCAACAAGGGCATCACCAGCAGAGATGAAGATGTCTTTATCCCACTCTATTCAGTGCTTGTCAGGTCACACCCTGCCCTACAAAAAAAGATGTGAAGTGGGTCCAGAGAAGGGCCACAGACATGATCAAAGGACCCAGAAGCCTGCCATATAAGGAAAGACTTGCAGAACTGGGTTTGTTTAGCCTTAAAAAGAAAAAGACTCAGGGAAGACCTTATCACCATGTTCTGGTATTTAAAGGGTGGCTGCAAAGAAGATGGAAACTCCCTTTTTGCAAGGATTCACAGGGAAAGGATGAGGGGTAATGGATGCAAGTTACTCCTGGGAAGATTCCGACAGGACCCACAGGGATGATTTTTCATAATGAGAACAATTAGCCACTGGAATGATCTTTCCAGGGAAGTGGTGGATACCCAGAGTTGGAGACTGTTAAAATTCAGCAGGACAGGGTGCTGTGCCATTTCATTTAGACTGTTTTTACCAAGAAAGATTGGACCAGGTGATCTTAAGGTCCTTTCCAAGCTTGCATTCTGCGGTTCTATCATTTGCTAAAGATTTTGCTGTATTGAGAAGGCTCTGGGGAAACCTTAGAGCAGTCTTCTGGTAAAAAGGGGCATACGAGAAAGCTGGTGGGGGGCTTTTTGTGAGAGCATATAGGACAAGGGAGAATGGCTTCAAACTGAAAGAGGGTAGCTGTAGATTACATATTTGGAAGGAAGTCTTTACTGTGATGGTGGTGAGGCACTGGAACCGGCTGCCCAGAGCAGTTGTAAATGCCCCATTCCTAGAAGTGTTCAAGGCCAGGTAAGATGGAACTTTGAGCAACCTGTTTTAGTTGGGAAGTTTCTTGCCCATGACAGGGAGTTTGGGACTAGTACATCTTTAGGGACCCTTTCAACTGAAACCATTTTATGTTCCTATGATTTTATAGTAAATTCAGAAATAACTCCAAGACATTTTTGATAATACCAAAAGTCCAAACATGTTTTTGTTCAAGTTGATGTGAGTCAACATAGCATTTTCAGATACTATGGCTATTCCAACTAAAAATTCACTAATCAACTTGGATAAATCATAAGATAAACTAGCCTTGGTCCATTCCTTGAATTAAATTTCTATTGACATTTGGAAATGTCATAACATTTTCATTTTTTCAAACCTGTTTTTTTTTCTGGTCTTGATTACTACTTTGGGATGGTCAAACCAGGGTATTGTGAAGGAATCTGATTTTAAGATGTGTTCTTATACCCTGAAATAAACCTGTTATTTAAAAAAAAAGTACAAGTATATAGAACAAGAAAATGTCTTTTTCACCTTGCAAGTATTCCCTGCTGGGCATCAAGATGGATGTCAGAACTTTCAAGATTTGGGCAGGTCAAAGCACCCACTGAGGAAAAAAGAAAAGTTTGCTCCATGGCTCTCATTCACAGCCAAGCAGGTGTGTATTTGAATTAACTTTTTAATCCCATACGACCTATTCCACATGCTGAGGATATGCTTTCCTCTCTTTTTGAATTGAAATATGGCCCATATTGTAAATGAGGAAGTTTCTAATATTAACTACTTAAAACTTCCAATTTGTTAAATTTGTATTTTTTACAAGATTCTGGTACTTTCTCATCTCAAGAAAAATTTCCATACTTAAGGCACCTAAACCATCAGTTTTAGTCAGGTTTTCATAGTTTCCAAAGTTATTTGAAAAGGAAACATTCTGATCAGATCTGTTCAAATTTTTCCTGTGAATACAGATATGAGTGTAGACGAGTGTGAGCTCCACTAATGCTTTTCCAAATCCTGGCTACAGTACAAGTGAAAGGTATGATGGATCCAAGGGAAGCCCTGTATCTAAAGACAGTTTGATACTCACGTGTCAGTCATCTTTTCATCAGGATAAATGAAGAATTGTTTCTCCTAAGTTTGCTGGAATACTGGTTCCTACTTTATATAGAGTTTGAAAACTAAGTAAGCTTCTAATAAAATCTGATTTTCATATATCCAGATTTTGGAATTGTTTGTTGGTTTGTTAGACTTTTTAGGAAGCAAGAACTGACCTGTATAAATTCAGGTCTGTATGCTGTGCTCTAAAGTGAAGTTTTATTTGGTCTAAAGGAAGAATTTTTCCTCCTATATTTCCACTTTGTCTTTTTGTGGTTTTCTTTTTTTGTTGGTTGGTTTTTTTGTTTGTTTGTTTTTGTTTTTGTTTTTATTTTTACAAGACAGTAACCAATTAAAAGTATCTTCTTACCAGTGGCCCAAAGGGCTGGACCTTTACAGTTAGGATTTATAAGCAGGTTTGCATGGGTGTAAGCTTTATTTTCATGGGAAATAAATGGCTTGTGGTACAAAAGTCTCAATCTGTTTATAGTACAAAGCCAAGAATTAATGTACTGCAGATATAGAGGCCATATTCCTTGGCTTTTTTGCCAAGTTTAAGGGAAGAGAAAGAGTCAATGTATTTATCAGCCTCAAACAGAAATATGTTGGGGAGTTGTCCATTATTATGTTAACTTCTGAATGGAACTGATTGATAATAAAATTTGAAGATACAATATAGCATGCATGCCTTGTATCTGAAATACTTATTTTTCAGTAAGTGGAATATAATGGCTAGTTCAGAATCACTTAAAAAAACACAAATCAAAACAAAAACTGTCATTTTATAGGCTCAGGGTGATAAAAGATGGTTAAGAAGCCATTGGTCGTTTGGCTTACCTTTCTTAGAACCTTAGAAAACTGAATGCCCTTCCTAGAAATATTGTTTTGTCAGGACACCATGTTTGAATGCAGACAGAATAAATGGTATAAAACTCCCTCAGCTGAAATTAAAACAAACAAACAACCAAAACCACAACAAAACAAACAAGACCACAAAACCCCAGTGTATGTATGTATTAGTAAAGAACTCTTCCTAAAAACATTTACAATTCATTTTAGTCACCTATCAGCTAATTACCTACATTCTATCTTTGTGTTAATTGAAGACCTCTTCAGTGAGATCTCATCCATTTATCATCTTTCAGTGCAGTATTAATACGTTGACTATGGAAGGATCCTGTATGGGAGACTAAAACTACTGTGAACTAGATCATTAATTTTTCAGATTTTAAGTTAGGTGCATCATTCTTATCACTTTCAATCCTTCCAAAATCAGGTATTGAAGATGATCAAGAAGACTAAAACACAGGTAACACTGATAGATGTGAACAGCATTTTTTCTTCTATGGAAGGGATACAGACAACAGAACGTCTTAGATGTCTTCAGCATAAAATGGCTTCTGAATAACAGGGGATAATCCTGTCTTCTTTCAAAAACACACGTGAGGCTGTGAGAATATGAATCTCTTCCAGAACCTTCATAATGAGCAGGCAAGTGTAAATTCTCCTTTACATAAAAATAAATTATTCATACTTTTTTTCATCCTTTCCCTTCTGTTTCAAGCAGTACAATTCCTCTGGGAGACCCGACAAAAGCAATGTCATCTGTACAAAATCAGGGATAAAAATCAAATTCAGAACAATGCTTATTTAAGACACAAAACCTTGCAGTAAAAAATCCCTTTCTTTGAATTGGTGACAGAAAAAAATGTTTTAATTCATTTTGTCTTTCAAAGCCAAAATGAAAGCCCCTGAATGTCCTGGTGTAGGACGCAGCAAGGTACGCTGTGTTCACTAGCTGGCTATAGCCTCCCCAGCCCTCCCCAGCTCTGCTGCCCAGAGGGCCCTGGCTGCCTCCTCCTATCAGCAAAGCCATGGGGCAGCAGCCAGGAAGAGCAGCCCCACAGCTGCACCGTCCTGCACAGAGGCACAGGTCAGGCTGGGAAAGGCTGTTTGAGCTCGTACCAGCCACCTCGGTGAAACCAGTGGTTTACTGTGTGCAGGTGAC
>NDXB01010272.1:0-24347 GCA_002631895.1 Agapornis roseicollis
TTCTCCCCCCATCTCTCTGGAAGCAGGGGAGGGTAAGCCAGGGGGGTTGAATGAGTGAACGAGGTGCGTGGGTTTAAACCACGACAAGTCCCTAATGAAGAGTCCCTTCCCTGTATCCTTTTAGGCCCCTTTCAGATACTGGAAGGCTGCTATGAGGTCTCCATGCAGCCTTCTCTTCTCCAGGCTGAACAGCCCCAACTTTCTCAGCCTGTCTTGGGTTTGATCCTAAAGCTGTTTCAGTGGTACCTCCCAGGATTATCTGCCAGCTTAAAAAAATGGTGGCATATTATGAAGTTTTCTCAACACAAAGCAGGATCTGACAGCCTGTGAACTTCCTCTCCTGTCTTCCTAAGAAAAGAATTGAAGAGATGACCAGAAGTTCAGATATTTGTTTGCTTATCTAGAATACATCCTATATATATTTATATATTTTTTTTTCATAAGCTATAGAATGAAAACACCATCTCTTCCCTTTAAGAAGGAAATCTTCACAGAGGTTTATTTTATTATGCTTAACCAAACAGAAAAAAAAAAACAACTTGCATTATGAGGTATTTATGAGGTAGTGCTTGTCTAGAGAGGTGATATGAGTACTTTCAGATAATTGAATGATCACTACTAGTCTTTTATTCTAATAGTGCTACAAACAGTCTGAAGAACTAAAAGTGTCTTCATGCAAAATATTTGGCTGGAGATACACAGTTAAAGTGCTGTAATCTGAATTTAGTGACGCACAACAGTATTTGCCCGTGTTATGGCAGTGTTACTCTTTGGGACATGGATAAACCCTGTTAGCAATGCATCTTACTCAGAATGGAGTAAATAGAAGGATTCTCTCGTTTTAGTTTTAAGGTTGTTGACAGACAGAAAAGCTGATAGAAAATACAGTTAAAACTAGGCAGACAGGAATTCATCATGGAGTTTTTCAAGCAAAAGATGCTGTTTTGCCAATATGACAACATTTTTGAAAAATAAATCAGCTTTTCCTGGTTTATTTTCTAATGGGGAAGAGGTTCAAACAAATTAAGTGTTATCACTTGATTAGTCGAATTCATATCCTCCACTCACTATAGCTGATAGCTTTTATACAGAGCTTCCAGAGGAGCAGTCGAAGTACTGTGTTCTTACTTCATATAGGGTGTGGATTCATGAGTGTCTCTGGAAAACAGAAGAATGTAGGAGATAGCAGGGCAAATGGAGGGACAAGGACGTATGCTGTCAGACAACCTGGAAACTGAGAGCAGGTGGTTATAGATGGCAGGAGAAAGGCTGTGAGAACACCTCTTATCATTGCAGCCAATAGCAATGATTGATAGTCGTTAGCATGAGGTGGTTTGAGAGGGTCTTTGAAATAAAGAGGTAAGAGAAGAGGATGAATAACAACTGAGAAATTAAGGAAATCCCTTGTGTTTGCAGTGATTTTGGTTCAAATACCTTGTGATTTTAGTAACAGCTAAGAAGTACCTGAGACTCAATATATTCCACATACTTCTGTCCTGGGTTTAGCAGTAGCAGTCAGTTTTTTCTCCTTAGTAGCTGATGCAGTTTTGTGTTTTGGCTTTTGTCCTGGGAACAGCGCTGATAACACCGATGGTTTTAGTTGTTGCTAAGTAATGTTTATTCTGATCAAGGACTTTCTGAGTCTTATGCTCTGCCAGGAAGGAGGGGAGGCCGGGAGGAGCAGAGACAGGGCACCTGACCCAAACTAGCCAAAGAGGTATTCCATACCACAGCACGTCATGCCTGGGGAGGTAATGGGGACTTACCTGGAAGGGCACTCACTTCCCGATCAGGCTTGTTTTTGGAGGGTGGTATCGTACTCTCTTCCTTTGTTATTTTCTTGTCATTATGGTTATTGGTGGTAGCAGTGGTGATTTGTATTGTACCTTGGTTGCTGGACTGTTCCTATCTCAACCTGTGGGAGTTACAGTCCTTTGATTCTCCTCCCCATCCCTCTGGGAGTGGGGAGGAAGGGTGGGGTGAGAGGAAAGAAAAAGGGAGGGGGTTTAAATCACGACAACTTCAAAATAAGAAATATGAAAATTAAAAAAAAAATAAATAAATTAAAGAAATCCAAATATGTCTCATTGTTCCTAGTGTGGTTCAGAATCATATCCCTGCTCTATATTTTTATGGACCTTGTCCTCATTCTCATGTCCAACTTTCATTACATTCATTCAGACTCCTATACAGCATTGGAGGAGAAAATAGTCATTTCAGTAGAAATAAAGTATTTTTAATCACAAAGAAGAGATCCGTGCTGTATAAAAACGGGGAAAACTCAAAGAAATATTTTGCTTTATGCCAAGAAAGCCCCCCCTTTCCATCTGCGTCATGAGAACTAAGACATGAATACATCTTTGTAATTATAAGTGCATGCATAAAACCAGCTAAAGACAGGTGAACAATTTTAATTCTTCCTTTTTTTTTTTTTTTTTTTTTTTTTTGAAGTCTTGACTTCTTTGAGCTGTATCTTAAATTTTTGTTTTTCCATGCTAATGCAATCACAGCGATGAACTTCATGGTCATTCCTATGAGCAACTTGTCCTACAAGAATAATCATCAAATCAAGATTCAGACATGTGGCACACAGTACACTTCCCTTCCCCAGCTCTATCACTTGGTCCAGTGTACATGTTCATCATATTAAATAACCCTGTGGTGTTAGACTCTGATGCATGCAGTGCCTATGTACCAAAGCAGCTAAGAATGTTAAATATCACTTCAGGAAAAGAGTATTTACACACATGCTGGCAGTTCATTTCCAGGTAGGAGCTTCTCAGCTGATCTGTTCACAGCCACCTCAATCTCCAGTCTTCCCACTGTGAAATTTTAGACAGCTCATCTGCTGAGCCCTTGCTAGACCTATTAATATTTATACATCCCATACACATTCCAGTCAGAGCATGTAAGTTGCAGATCTCTCTGATTTAGAAGCTATTAAGATTCATGACCCCTTTAGCTATTTAATCTATGGTCCTGAAGCCTTTGCAATAAGCTTACACTTGAAGTAAAAAGGACAAATCATTACTGTTCAAATATTGTCCTGCACTGTGTCCATTTGTAGTCCATCAAAGAGTAGTTAAGAGCTTCAATGCATTCATTTATCTGAGACACAGGTTATTATTCGAAGCATTCTTTCCTTGGAAGAAGAGAGAATAGGAATGTTATTTACTCAGCTGCATTTAATTTTGGATTAATGACTTTTTTAGCTGTAGCCTGCTTCTCTGCATATGAAACAGAATCTAATCCATTTTTTCTGTTCTCATATCTGGATGTCAATTTGGTTACATTGTACAAGGGCACATTGAAATGTTACCAAGGTCATCCATGTAGAAAAGTCATAGACTATCTTCTGAAATGTAGTTATGAGCAATTAAGAAGGGAGTTAACATGCTCCCCTTCTTAAGCTTTTTACGTGCCTTTTTAGAACAGTGTGGTGATCCATCACACGGTACTTCTCCAGGATCCATGAGGAACCTCAAAGTTAGCATTTATTAATTCAGGTCAGCTTTTCTTCTACAGATAGCTCAGGAGTAACTTCAGGTGTTCTCAGTTCTCAGTGAATGCAATGAATGGCAGGAGTTTGGCATCTTTCAAGATTTAGGTTTGAAGTCTGTAAAGGCATTACTTTCTGTAGCAGAAAGCAAAGAGGGGGAAACAAAAACAGTGAGAGAAGTATTGGGATGCTCAGATTTATAAAACTGGATTTTTAATTATGATCTTAAAGGTCTACTAAGAGCTTCTATTCTTCAATTATTTGGACTGGGGCTTCTTTAACTTAGGGATATAAAATATTATCATAAAAACATTAGTATCACCCTCAGAACACTGCCATTTTGTGCTGCATTCTTAAAAATAGCAAATAGTATACACTGATTTTGAAAAACTAATCACCAGTTTCCAAAAATTTTAGGGGAGGTTTTGGCCCTGAAAAATATAGAGAAAGCACAAAAGTGTTGTACCGGCATTGCTGTGCAGGAAAAAAAAACCCAAAATTATTATTTCTTTTAAAGCTGCTGTCAGTGAAAAGCTTTTTTATTTTGTCTTGTTTTGTTTGCTAGCAGAAACACAGCATATTCAGAAAAGTAATTCTTTCAAGAAAACTGGAACTGTGCTAATAATGTTTCCAGGTCTTGCATATAGACTGAAGGTCATGAAATATAATGATTGAAATTTTGAGATGACATTAAAGACTCTGGTTAGAGAGTCTTTCCCTGTGGAACCTGTGTACATAGGCTATGAAAATTTGTGGATATCTTCACTGTTGACTTCAACAGAAAGAAGATACATAGTGTTTATCGCATACATAGCCCAACGCATATATCTCACTGTTTCTTGTACCTTTTTGTCTTTAGAAACACTCAAGTAAAAAGGCGCTCTTTCTTTCAAATGATTTTCTCTCATCTGCTGCCATCCTACAGGAAGTCATAAAGCTTCTGTCTGCAGTATTATTGTCTTCTGTGTGATGAAATGACGTGTTTGGTAATGGTTTAAGTTATAGTTTATCTAAAAGTTCAATTTATAAGCAATTTGTAAAAAAGTATAGACTCACCAATGTTTTTTTCTAGTACACATTAAGCAACTGTTGTCCTGTTAGTGTAACAGGCCAATTTTTTGCTCAGAATTTGTGGTGTGAACCCCTTTGACTTTAAAGCATATACCTCTTCAATATGCTCACAACATTCCCCATTACTTCATTCTTCAGCCATAGATTCCAGTTTAAAAACTGACTGAATTATGACTTGAGGGGGTGGCACAGTTGAAAACCTATTGTCAGCAGTGGTAAGATCAGGTTCAAACTGGAGCTGTGCTGAAAATAAAATATCCATTTTCCTGGAAATTTTGAAACAGTTTTCATCTTGCTTCAGAGCAGAAAGCTGAAAACACCAGGTTTTCATCAGATGTCAAGGGCTGAAAAATTCATTTTCAAAAGAAAAAGAATTTGAGTCATG
Organism: Agapornis roseicollis; assembly: GCA_002631895.1. NCBI lineage: Eukaryota > Metazoa > Chordata > Aves > Psittaciformes > Psittacidae > Agapornis > Agapornis roseicollis. The sequence goes on from NDXB01010272.1 coordinate 4,956, forward strand.
CATTTTGGCCTGGAATCCTGGCTCCTAAGCAAAACTATGCCAAAATTTGGAATATTCTAATTCCCTTATATTGAGAGGAAAATTATTTCATTTGTAAACTTCACATAAAGGTACCTGTTGACCCAATATACCCTGTGGTAAAGACAGGACAAGAAGAGAAGAATGATGAATATAATCAAGCTTCCCCAATTGCAGGAGCAAGTGTGTACACAACACACATTGGAAGAAAACTGAGGGGGACTTTAAAAGGGAGGATACTGTGAGGTTTCTGATATGAAAGCATGGTGTTGTGCGTGCCAAACAGCCTCTGTGAGGGCCAGAGCCTACTTCTGATTGATCTGTTGGAGGTAGATTGTAAAGGATACGGTTGTACGCTTTTTGTGCCTGTATGTTAAGTGAAAATAAGAAAATATTTTGTCAAATTCTTACTAAGTGTACTAGTAGCTGCAAAATCTTGGAAATTAAAATGAAAATTGAGAGACAGAAGAGGATTATGCTGAGTTCAGGGATGGTGTAAGCTTTGGGACTGGACAGGAAACCAGTGGTGTCCAGTTCTTTCCATACCCCTGTTGTTTTCCTGGCAGCAGTGCAGTCTTCTAGACCAAACTTGAGCCTGCTGTCAACTTGTCTTAGCTTGTGATTTTTCACCCCATCTTCAGAAATGGTCCTTTAAAATCTCAGGAATCTGTGGACCTCCATTTCAAAAGCACTCTGCAAGCACCACTGTCCTTCAGGAAGTCACATACTCAAGTGTTTCTAACTCTAATTTCTTTCTTTGCAAGGCATTCTACCTCTTTGGATAGGAGCAGTGAAATTTTATGCCAAAGAATTTAGCTTTTTATCAGCATTAATACAGCCGCATCTTGAGAACAGAGGGCAGACCTGACAAGCCATCTGCTATTTTTACACTGTAGTTGCAAGTGTTTTTTTAGCATTATTCCTAATGAAGTACAGTCAGTAAATGAAAACAGATCACTACTGGGTGGAATCTTCTGATTAGCAGTTTTAACATGCAACAAACATTTGCTGATGTCTTTTGGACAGATGTCAGATATATATATAAGTTTCCACTCTGTAGCAGATGGATTTGATGTTTTTGTTGTTGATGAGAATTACATATTCTTGGCAAGGTGAGAAATCCTTCCATCCAGGACTGGGCAGGCACCCTAACTCTTCTGAGCCATTGTGAAACCGGCAGCCGGCAGCCATGCACCTTCCTATGATTATACACAGTACATGCTGCTATCTGAAACTAATATAAAATGGGGGAATATAGCAGAACTTCCTCCAGAGATCTAAAAGGCACAAAATTAGGAGCTTAATCGACAGGAAGGCCGTGAAACCTGCCCCTCCCCTTTATACCTCCCTGTGGTGCAATGTATAATTCACACACAGCAAAGCAGAGCTGCAGCTGTGCACAGTGTCAAAAAATGCACAAAACCACTCGGTGAGGAGATCTGTAAGAATCTGATTCATTCTGCATCTTTGAAATGCTGATTCCACAAACCCTTCTTTCATTTTCTTTACCTCCTGCTATACCCCTGACAACATCTGAGATACCATCCATTGCAACCAAACATTTTCTGTGGTAACAAGCCTGAATAGGACTTCTCAAGGAGATTTTGCAGTACGTAGTTAACTATCTTGGTTGCATGCCATAGCAGGTCATTGTTGTAATTATGTAAATTTGCTATAATTGTTGCCATAATTAGCATGTTTCATTCTAAGGTCCATATAAGCTCCGAGCATATTTCTGAAGAGCTGCAGAAAAAGGGGGAAGAGTGAAAATAATTGGCGCAAACAATGCTGTGCAGTTGTCATTGAAAAACTCTTATTTCATGGTAATTCACATGGTAATTGAGCTAAGAAATGCTTGTAAGATATGCAGCTAATATTCAACAAGTGGTAATAGGGTGATTTTACATTAGTGCAGCGCAAAGTGTGCAGATGCAATTCTCTGGGTGTCTCAAGGACATACTAGCTCTGTGAGACAAATATCTAAATATAAATTTCCAAAAGGTGCCAATAGAGAAGCTTTTTTTCTGTTAGACGTCTTAAAGAAGATTTACATTTGGAACAGATCCATTTATTTTTAAAATCACCCCTATGCTTATTTTGTATTTTAAGGCCACCAAGCAGAAAACCCTATACATGAGATATATATATATATACGTCTGGATATGCAATATACATCTGAGGATGTAACATTAGAAAATCATTACTGGAAGCTCTCCCTGATCAAGTTCACAGGTATATAACTCAGTTAATTTCATTAGCATTTTAAATAGAGGCGGTTTTGATACTTACTCTTCGTAGTAGGAACATCTTGATAACAGTAGTCCTGTGTTTTCATTTCCTCCAAGTCACAGTCATTTGACAATTTGAGTATTTGCATAGTACAAAAGTAATTCATCCCTAAATGTTTTCAGACCCAATGTCTGTATTTTCCTAGCATATATATTTATGAGCAAATTACTGAAGACACTGTTCTTGTAAGTATATTGGTAAGAGATATGTTTAGATTATTTGACACAGTTTGTGGTATTCCTTGCACACAGCAAAAAATGCCAAACTTTGGGTTTTGACTTCTTTGGCTTGAAAACCTTATTGAAACAGCATGTAAAGCCAAAAAAGCCCAGTTAGCTTCCAAAGACCTTTTTTCAAACCCATACATCAATACAGAGGGAAATTCAGACAGGTTGGAGTCAGCACTGGCCAAGCAAAAGTTACTTCAGTCATAAGCCTCCATGGGAAAAAGAGAGTTAAAAGTCAGATTTTGAGATATTTTACTTGTAAAGATGAGTTTGGCCTCAATTCTATTTAAAAATACTTAAATACAGGAGGATAGGCTGATGGCAGGAATTCAGCTGCCACAGATTAGATCATCTTCAGTTAAATGATAATATTTTTCCTCCTGCAAGGTTTCCCAACATGGCTCTGAAAAGGAAGTTGAATGTATTGCAGATATTGCTCCCATTAAGTATTAAATCCTGGACTGAACACACACAAGACAGTCATTTTCAGGAGAGATTTTTTTTTGTGAGAAGTTCCAAATATGAAAACCTGCTCCTTTTATTTTTTCAGCAATGATTGCCTCTTGTTATAAAGTGAAAATAAATAATATAGGAGAAATATCAGCTGATATATATCAGGAATGGAGAAAGAAATGTGGCATTTGCATACATTCCTGTTTCTCTATGTAGGGTGCTCAATTTAAGGGCAGAATCCTTGGGCTCTTGTATAGCTTCTGGATGAGAAAGTAATACAGGAAAAGATTAACTAAGTACTCAGTATTGCCCTCTATAGAATCTTATTTCTCAAGTTACTTCATGGAACTATGGCTTCATAGGAAAGTTGAGAGATTAGCTACATAATTTAGGCACCCAAACTCTAGGTAATAAAAATGTCACTACCAGCAGAATTCCTCTGCTGTTAGATGCAAATGAGAATAGTCTGGTGCCTGGGCAACAATTAATATCAAGTCCACCAAACAAGATAGATGAAGTACAAAAGAAACTATACAAATAAACAAGTGAGAAGACTCTTCCTGCTCTTTTATACAGTCACCATAGGAAGCACACAGTCTCCTGCTGAGTGGTGTTCATCTAAATTTTGTGTTGATGGTCACTTCTGAGCAATTATATTCTTGTGTCAGCCAAAACCTCCTAGTGCTTATGGAATGCAGAAGATACACTGTTGCAATATTAAGGAGCTGCTTTGAATCTGATTATAATCTCTTTGAAATTTAGATTTAGATGCTTGTTGAATTATCTCCCAGTGTTGTCTCCTCTCATTGCCTACCCTTAGGTTTTCTTCTTTGCCTGCATCATAGAGCTCTTTGTAAACATATATATATATAGCATAAAGCTCTGATTAGAATATATATTAGTGAACAGTTATTTTACAAGTGTACTTAAATTATTTTCAGGTAGAAAAATATTTCATATGCAAAAAGAAGCAAATTAGTCAAGCAGTTTTGACACTTAAGATGCTTACCAGCTGTACTACTGTATTACAATTATCACTAAGAATGAATGAAGTATTAGATTACTTTCCCTTTCTACCTTTCTATGAATTGTTCACAAACTGAATGTCACTTCCTCAGATTCTGGGCTTTATTATTTTCCTTTCAGTAATTTTTAAATTAGCATTTTTCAGTGGTGATTTAACAAGAATTACATAATTATGTAATAAATAGATATTAAAGATCAAATATTTTTGATACTCAGAATTTTACTATTATCCTATAAGCCATAGTTTTCCACCCTTAATCTTAACACAGGTGCTGTGTATTTCTTATACTTACTTTTACTAGAACAGTCATTAGATACATTTTAGCAAGATAACAGACACAGGGAGTTAAAAACAGAGCCTGAGATACAAGCATTCTTGATTTTAAGATTAAGTAAATTGTAGAAATCACAAGAATTTACACTGCAATGAATTTTTGTAAAATCCTCTTGCATACCAGAGAATCTTTGTACTCTTGTCAGTATTCAGGCTTAAATAGATAAAAAGTAAATTATTAACTAAAAGAGAGAGAGAAAAAAATAGGACAAATTAAACTATTGGGCAGACTGGATATAATAATCCCAATATATCATTAAATATACCTACCTTTTTATGAAAGACAACACTAGCAATAATTTATATAGTAACATTTATAGACCTGTGCATTTTCTTTGTTGTAAATTAATTAGCTATGTCTGTAATAGTAAACAAAACAGGGCTAAGCCGTGCATTGGGGCGCTGCTAGCTTGCTCTACATACTGATGAATTATTCAAATACCCTTTGTAGGGTTTGTCCGTTGTCAATGACCCTTCGCCCAGACAAAGCTGGATTATATCTCAGGGAACAATCCGTGCCGAAACTGTTCCCACTGGGCAACTCAGACACAAGCGCTGTGTGCTGAGGCAGGAGAGAGTTTGTGTATTTTTTATCCTATCCACCATATCACTTGATTTTAGGAATGGAGAACATTCTATTTAGCAGTACAGCTATAACCAGTAAGCCCTGCTTGTTTTTTGCCAAGGATCTTTCTGAGAATGTCATGAAATCTGAGAGGCAGAGGATCGTATGCAGGATGCAAAGAAGGGTGATAAAGTGCCAAGGGAAGAAAGGAGATGAAGGGAAGCTAGGGAGTGACAGCAGTATAGAAGCCTGGAGGAGAGAGTAGAAGTTAGAATCAAATATTTCATTAATGTTTTGTCTGGGACCTTCCCTGGGAGCTCCAGGTTATTGCTTTCCTTCCTAAAGCTATTTACAGAACACCTTTGCTCTCCCTCCTGTGGGACTGGATGGCACAGTAGGCATTTGGATGATGCTGGCAGGCAGCATAGTGTCCTGAGCGCTGCCTCTTCTTCCTTCCCCCTCTTGCACCTCCTCTACATAAACATGAGCCTAGAGGAGCAGAAAACTCAGCTGCAGCACTGATGCATTTCCCAAACTGCACAGCTGAGAAAGTGTTTGGCCCATGGGTGCTAACTCTGCCTCTGGGGTTGTCTGTTCCTTTCCTACGCTATACAGCATGACAGAAATTGAAACCTGTATTATTCCATTTTACAATTTCATGTAGATGCTTAATTAATTCAATTTACATTATGAACAAAGTAACTAGATATAAAGGTGACCTCCCTGTGCAGCAGGAACTGAATTGCCCTTAAACATGTCCACCTGCAAATCTTAGAATATGAGTTATTCAGGCCAGTTATGCAAAGTAATCTGATCTCCATGTTAATTCTTATGATTTAATTATGGTGTCTTACAGCTTGCAGGCATATTTATGAATTATCTTTTGCTTGGTCCCAGGGACCATTATTAATATATATCGAAGGACACAGTTTAACAATGAATACTAATGATCCATACAAAGTAAAGTTATGCATGAAATTCTAGGAAGCAGTAGGTTTCACTCATTCCACTTAGTGCATCATTATAGATATGTTGTCATTAGTTAACAAATACTACATTGTGTATGGGAGTGTTGCTCTTACAGACACATGATGGCAACTTTTGATATTTAAATATCACTATCAGATGTGACAATTATGCATTATATTAAACAATACTGTACTGTACTGGGTTCACCCAAATATGTATACAGAATATCTAGAAATGAGTTTTATAACATTTATAGTATTATAGCATATAGGAGTCTCTTTTATAGCATTTGTAAGTTGCTTTCAACAGAGTAAGAAAGAAGCTACAATTTTCAGCAGCAGTAAAATGAAATTCAGTGAATCCCTTCTAGAATGCTGAACAAGATGCTAACATGTTAATGGCCTATTAAATAGGAAACTTTCATTAACTATATGCAGTTTACCCAATTTATAACTAATTTTTGATATACTTAAGAATTTGGAAGCACTTGTCTCTGATGCTCTGGTTTAGTTGGCAGAGCAGCTTGCTTTTTTTTGTTTGTAATCAAAAAAGTCAAACAAAAATGGAATGCTTTCTAGATTCTTTGGTCTTATACCCAACTTAGTATCAATGGATCTATTTAGATGAATAAACATGCACACCAAATGTCATTTTGGACACCCAAGGATATCCTACCTGTCCTGTATATTTCCCTTAAAGAATCATAGAATCAGAGAATAGTTAGGGCTGAAAAGGACCTTAACATTATCTGGTTTCAAACCTCTTGCAGGGACGCCTCACCCTAGACCATGTCACCCAAGGCTCTGTCTAACCTGGCCTTTCAAAAGAAGGGACCACATGTCTCACAGTCCAGCTTTTACCAGCTCTGTGCACATCTCAGACTGCTTAGGATGTCTGGAATGGAGCTTGATGTCATAAACTTCTTGATAGCCATCTAAAACCTAGTAAATTTGTGGTCCAGGCTGCCTGTGTGATAAAGCAAAACCCATGAGTGCCTCTAAGGGGTGATTTGTCTTTTCCTAGAGCAGAAGTCTAAGTTAGAAGTCTGTTTACCTTTGCCCGTAGATAAAGCATGGATGACCAGCTTTTATTTAAACATGGAGGGCATGTTTCCAGTGTCACTGGAAACACCTCAGATTCCACAGATATGGCCTGGGCACAACCATGTCCTTGAGTAGTGGGAAGTGGAACCAGGATATCCTGTAGGGAATTCTAAATCATAGAATCATAGAATAGTTAGAGTTGGAAAGAACCTTAAGATCATCAAATTCCAACCCCCCTGCTATGGGCAGGGACACCTCCCACTAAACCATGTCACCCAAGGCTCTGTCCAACCATATTTAGAAAAATGTGACTATGAAACACAAAATATATTGGTCCTGATTAAGGAAGGAAGGAAGGAGGAAAGGAAGAAAGAAAGATAACTGATAAAATTCAACAGAGCCAGAGTGGGAATCAATCCACTGTTAATGGTATATTAAACTGGGAAGATCTTTCTAGCTGATGCATAATCCTGTCTTATTGCCTCTTGTTGGTCACACTCAAACGTTTTTGGTAGCATGTCTGGTTAAGAATGATTAAGTGGCAGTGTCCTCATTGTGATTTGTTGATTAGAATCATAGAATCACAGAATAGTTAAGGTCGGAAAGGACCTTAAGATCATCTAGTTCCAACCCCCCTGACATAAGCAGGGACACCCCACACTAAACCATGTCACCCAAGGCTTCGTCCAGCCTGGCCTTGAACACTGCCAGGGATGGAGCATTTACAACTTCCTTGGGCAACCCATTCCAGTGCCTCACCACCCTCACAGCAAAGAATTTCTTCCTTAGNATTTACAACTGGGCAACCCATTCCAGTGCCTCACCACCCTCACAGCAAAGAATTTCTTCCTTAGATCCAATCTAAACCTCTCCTGTTTAAGTTTGAACCCGTTACCCCTTGTCCTGTCACTGCACTCCCTAATGAAGAGTCCCTCCCCAGCATCCCTAGAGGCCTCCTTCAGATACTGGGAGGCTGCTAGGAGGTCTCCACGCAGCTTTCTCTTCTTCAGGCTCAACAGCCCCAATTTTCCCAGCCTGTCTTTGTATGGGAGATGCTCCAGTCCCCTGAACATTCTCGTGGCCCTCCTCTGGACTTGTTCCAACAGTTCCATGTTCCTTTCATGTTGAGAACACCAGAACTGTACACAATACTCTGAGGTCTCATACTAGGCATCTATGACTATACAGCATTTATGACATTCAGGATCTGATTTAGACACGTTAATGTTGATGTCTGTACTGTCTTCATTAGAATTAGTTATTTAAATTCCAGTTAATTTAAATATTCAATAGTGATTCAGGGCATAATTAGTTGCCTGGATGTGGAATCTTAGTGTGAGATATATAAGACACCTGAGAATGTTTGAGACAGCCCTGTGCATAGACATAACAGAGAGACATGCTCCTGTGAAACAGCAGCTGGAGGCCAAGCCTCATATCCCAGAGCATCCTAAACAGCCCCAGACACAGATCTGTGTGGCTGGATCTAAACTGTTGACAATATATACAATGAAGTCTAGAGAGTTTTCCCATGGCCAACTATGAGTACCACTTCTTAAGTGATACTAACTACTTTTGTTTAGAAAAAAGTGTAACACAGTTCATGTCCACTTTTTGATGAAGTTTCCACTTACTATTGCAATCATGATGGGACTCCAGGAGAGAGACTGTCATGCCAACTGAGACACCCTATGTAAGTATATGCAACTGCACTGTAGATACCTAAATGTAGATACAAAGTCCCACCTCTACAAGAAACTGAATGGAAAAGTGAACTGAATTCTGTGAATTAGAGATGAAAGTCTCCTTTGAGGTCTTTTTAAATCGCTTGGCAGTTCTATGTCACTTCAGTCTCCTTGTCAAACTCCAGTCAGTTGTGAAAACTTTTGTGTATGCTTCTGTGTGGTTATGCACAATGTCAATAACTCATCAAGTTGTTGAAGAGACAAAGTGGTATAGGCTTTGACTCATTTATGGATGACTTTTAAAATTTGTCAGTATTGTCAAACATTAGTAGGAGTTCCTCTGTGCTATTGAATGATCTAAGTCGGATCCTGCATGTTTGGAAGTAATCTTTGCTTTAATCCTGTTAATACCGAGCTGCTATTCATTGATAGAAGGCAGTGGTGTAGACAGGTAAGCTTCTGTAGGTTGTACTTTTCTTGAATTCACCAATTTTGTGAGAAATCTCATCATTATTTTTAATTTTATTATATTCTGATTGAGAGAATTAAGAGTTGCAACTGAATGATTTCAATCCTGTTTCTGCTCAAGCTTCCTGGAAAATTGGAAGTGCTTGAAATAGAGAAAGAAACCATTACTAAAAAGTGTGGTTTAGCAGGAATTTTTGAATTATAAAAGCTGTATCCTTCCCTTTGATGCACATGTGAATCTTCCACTGAAGTCAACTGGAACAGCATTTATAGCTTCAGAGATCAGGATTTGTTCATAATCCTCTGAATTTTAAATTCTCATTCCATTACATCAAGTAAGGGAGAAGGGATTAGTTGGCAGTATCTGAAAGCTTTAATTTTTTATGGGATTTATATGTCTAACAGTAAACGAAAAATTGAGAATGCACTGCTCATGAAGATGTGCATTTTAAAATGTTGTCTTTCACAACCCTTGAGTTTTCGCATCCAGAATATTCTCAGTCTTAATACTACTCTTTAACATTAACCAGGGGGTAGAAAAAAATGAGATTAGAATTTCCAACAAAGGAAATCACTTTCCTTTGGATTGAAGGTACACGATGTTCACAAAACCTGCATGTTCACACTTTTCACTTAGCCATATGCAGAGCACAGCCTATTCATTCTGATTTGTATGCTGTTTGAATTTTGCTTATCAGTTCTTTGATGAGCATCATGACAGTTGCAATATTTTATTCTTTATTTATAATACTTGCTTTGAATATAGGTGGGTTTTAAATATCAAATAGATAATAGCACACTACAGAAGAATATAACATGATCCTCTGCTAAATTTTTACCCCATAGTAGTTCTCAGCAATCATTTAAATGCACATGTAGTCCTACCTACCTGTGAGGCATAGTTCAAGTAAAACCTTCATTAATAATTAATTAATGCATTTTTCACTTATTTTAGAAGACTCCAGTGATTTAAACATGTTTATTTATGGACATGGGACACAAGAATTCAAAATCTTTTGTTCTCTAATGTAAGGATAAGTGGATGGAAAGAGAGTAGGATTCATTAAGTTACCTGGTTACAGACTATTTGTGTATTTGTGTAAAAGAAATAACAGATAACAAGAAAAGTGAAAGATTAAGCACACAGGCACTCAGACGGTAACCAGCTGGTGATACTGGAGACAGTAGTGAAGACCAGAACTCTTTAGCTGCTGCCTGATGGGCCATTGAAGGATCTGCTCAGTTTTTGTTTTCTGTACAGCTCAGTCTCTATTTTACGTGTGACTCCTGCAGTCTAAGTGCCAGCAACTGAAGAAAAGATCACAGCACCCACAGGTCTAGGTGCCAGCAACCAGAGGGGTCAAAATGCAGGACAGGGTTGGTTGCCAGCAACCAGAGACATGTGTCTTGCATATTCCTAGTGAATTACACATGAATATCTTCATTGAATTAAATAGTTTTCATTTGGATATGCATGTGTAATCCATTAACTTTGACCTGGACAGGCTCATGAGTAGAAGACCTGCATAGGGAGAGACTCACAGCAAGGATAGGCAAGGGAGCCTGTGGTCTGGGCATAGACTAGGAAGTCTGAGAGCCCATCTGGGGGATCTGTGATGGTAGGACTGCCTGTGAGATGAGTATGAGAGCACACACACGTTTGCAGGAGAGCATCAGACTGGACTGGTTGGTGAGCAGGTAGAGATGCTCACAGAGAGAAAGGGGGCCCTGGGTCTGGGCATGGGCATTACACAGAATTACAGACTGTGCTGATGATAAAGGCACCAATCACTGTGGGTATGCTTGTGAACCTGGAGGGTGGGAGGGGAAGGGAGTGAGGATTTTTTTCAATACCAAATTTCAGTCCTGATCAGTGAGAAGGGAGGAACAGGACATGGCTCTCTGCTTTTATGTTTTATGTGAATTTTCAGTGTTAACATGCGCGTGCTGCAAAAGACAGCAACAGTCTTCATGACTGACTGCATTAGTGTGCACAAGCCTCTCTGGGATACTAACTCAGCCCCACTACCAGCAGAACCTTCACATGTGTGCAACAGAGGCAGCTGCAACCAAGGGACTCGTATGGACAGACCCTTGGGTGCTAAGACTATGCCCAGCTGGGCTGCACCAGCCAGAAGAGAACAGCACCCATGTCCTGGAGTCTGCTGGATTCAGCTGCCCCTTCTTCACATCCTTAACTCTCAGCACCTTTGTCAGCTGTTGTCAATTCTACCTTGTATATGATATTCAAGTTTATCCTAATGGTCTTTAAAAAAAATATGTAATTATGTCCACATCCAATAAGTGTTTAAACTCCTAACACCTATTTAGCTCTTTAATTACCTATTTGAACAGGAACCTAAATATAAGCTAGAACAATAAATTATCAACTGGATTTGAGACTCATTTCTGTGCTTTAACAGAGACTCATCCTTATTAAAGGCCAAGATAGTTTTGTGATGAAACAGTGGGTAATTAAGATGCTACTAGTTGTCTAGATGATCACAGCTGCCCTGAAACCACTCTTGGAAATAATTGAAGTTGATGGCCTTACACCTCCTGATGGTCTTTGCAGGGAGGGACCATCAGCTCTTACAGTCCACTTGAAGGTTACTCTATATGCTCTCATCACAAAAGGTTCCTAATAAAAGCCAAGGAGCTGGCTTTATTAGTTACTCAATGTTATTAGCAATATGTTTCACATTACTAGTTTTAACTGCAGTAAGTAGCAGTGCTTCTTCCCTTGTACAGCTCCCAGCACAACTGAATTTGAAGTTGTTATATGTTAATAATGTAAAAGCTAAGAAGGTCTCAGTGCAGACTGAGAATACTCTGAATTAGTCACAGTTTGCCTGTGGAGTGTGTGTATACAGGCAGTACTTCACTATTGCTGAGGCTAGTTTGGTCTAAGCTTCCATAAAACCTGGCAAAATGGTGGAGAAGAAAGGAAGAAAGGGAAAACACTTAAGCCCCCTACTCTGCTCTCGTGAGACCTCACCTGGAGCATTGTGTGCAGTTCTGGTGTCCTCAACATAAAAAGGACATGGAGCTGTTGGAACAAGTCCAGAGGAGGCCACGAGGATGAGCAGGGACTGGAGCATCTCNCAGTTCTGGTGTCCTCACCTCAACATAGACATGGAGCTGTTGGAACAAGTCCAGAGGAGGCCACGAGGATGATCAGGCGACTGGAGCATCTCCCATACAAAGACAGGCTGGGAAAGTTGGGGCTGTTCAACCTGGGGAAGAGAAGGCTGCGTGGAGACTTCCTAGCAGCCTTCCAGCATCTGAAGGAGGCCTCTAGGGCTGCTGGGGAGGGACTCTTCATTAGGGAGTGCAGTGACAGGACAAGGGGTAACGGGTTCAAACTTAAACAGGGGAGGTTTAGATTGGATATAAGGAAGAAATTCTTTGCTGTGAGGGTGGTGAGGCACTGGAATGGGTTGGCCAGGGAGGTTGTGAGTGCTCCATCCCTGGCAGTGTTCAAGGCCAGGTTGGATGAAGCCTTGGGTGCCATGGTTTAGTGTGGGGTGTCCCTGCTTATGGCAGGGGGGTTGGAACTGGATGATNATGAGTGCTCCATCCCTGGCAGTGTTCAAGGCCAGGTTGAACGAAGCCTTGGGTGACATGGTTTAGTGTGAGTTGTCCCTGCTTATGTCAGGGGGGTTGGAACTAGATGATCTTAAGGCCTTTTCCAACCCTAACTATTCTATGATTCTATGATTCTATGATTCTATGATTCTATAGGCCTTAAATCTTTATACTGCTTTAGCACAGTGTCAGATCACCTACTGACAGAAATGGCCTTGTCCAGAAAAGCAGTGTCACTGTGCTTTCAAATTTCAGAATTGTTTGCAGCTTTTCACCAAGCCATCTTTACATAACAAATCCACCCTTTTCTCCCCCTTACTCTATGTTCCTTTTTTATCCAACCAAAATTCTGCTGCACTTTTTGTTGGAGGGTTTGCATGCGTGGAGTGAGAGCTGAATGGGGAGCCAAGAGGCTGTGGCATGGCCCAGAGGCCCCAGTCAGCACTTCCCAAATTCTTGTCACTGGGGAGAGGGGATGATATTTAGCAAGATGATAAGCACAGGCCACACTCTGCCCTTTTACGCCATCATTGGATCTACAGCAAGTTAAGTACCACTGATCAGATTTGCACCTCTGGAAATCAAGTACTCCCTACCTCACACATTTAGAGCTTTCTGATTATCCTAGCCCCAGGGCACTCTACTGAACAACCTCCAGGCACCCTCAGCAATGCTCCTGTCATCATGTCACTTCTACAGCTGTTAGGTAGTGACTAAAAAGGCCTTCTGGGTATTTTTTTTTTGCACACCTTAAAACAAACTACAATAAACTTTGTTGAAAAGTCAGTCCAGTAAGTAGGAAAACGTCTGCGAGTATCAAATGACATGAGATTTCCCAGCTAAAGTTTATAGCTGAAATAAGATTGGAACAGGTATTTTGATCCTTTGAATACCATCTAATGTCTTTAATATGATGTTTCTTGTCTGTGGATAAGATGTGGCATGCATTGCTCTTATATCTAATTATGACAATTTCTGCTGCATTTCCAAGAACTGAAATGTATGCTTTTGATTTTTCCCCCTCTTTAGTTTTCTCAGTGGCTTATCTTCTTGGTTGTCTTTATGAATGTTAAGGCAGCTCCTAAGCTATCCAAGTCTTGAAGAAAGAAATAGGGTTATATTTGAACTTTGTATCTTGACTTGCTTACTGAGGTCCGACAGTCAGTATTCCTACTCTCAGCGAGAAATTTTATCTCTGGTGAAAGTGATGCTATTGCTCAAAAATTTGATTGTTTAAACAGAAAATTTTTTGTTCTTCTAGAGAAAGCACTAATCACCAAGACACACTAAAAACAGTGAAGTTGAAGACAATGGCAAAAGTTTATGTCTAAGTATAGGGAGGGCCTGGCTAAGCAATTATTGCTTTTTCTGGAGGGTTGAAGAACAGATATGATGTCATTTCAGGCAAAAATTATCACTATTCGGGGGCTTATGGTTGTTCATAGTAGGCTGTATATTAACATCACAAAAAAGGTTCATTACTATTCTGAGGATTCAGTGTTTCCTGCTGCAAAGAGGTAGGTGGCTTACCTTTCTAAATCTAAACCTCTTAATCTAACTCAACCTTCTTGGGCAAGACAGGACACAGGAAGTAGTTCTGGTCCCATCTGACAGAAAGGAGAATGCTCACTGCACAGTACATTTGTTACAGCATGTTAACAACAAATCCAAGTGAACTGCAGCAATTCATGATGCTGTTTGGAAAACGGAAATTTTACAATATTTTCTGATGAAGAATTCCCATAAATACTTTGCAGAACTTTAGACAATGCCATTACTCTCCCTAAGGGTGGGAAAGATGCTACAGGATTCAGAATTAGTTATCAATCATTTAAACAGGATAACTACTAATCAAGTTATAGGTAATTAATTACTTTCTATTTGATTACAGTCACTAAAGGACTGCTTCTACAATAAAAAGGCCAGCAACAGGTTGTTATCAATGAAGTCCTCAGCTGTTAAATCATCAGAAATTTTTCTTTAAAATAAACGGGTTAGCTTTTTCTTTTTGATTTAGAAAAAAAAAATCTATGTACTGTAAATGGATTCCAAAGTGACACTACACCTCTGTGGTGTTTGGAACGGTTAGTTTCAGTGTATTATAGGATGATTATTTTGTGGCTGTGTTGTTTTTTTTCTTTCTTTTTTGTCAGAGGACAATTTGATGGGTTAAGCTTTATATATCCTCTTTTCTTTCTGTAAAGAAACAGGAAACATAGCATTTAGCTTTGAAAGCAACTAAGATAGAAGTATTTTGTGGCAGATGGGATTTTTATGAGCTCTTTGTCACTATATACCAGTCTTGTTAAGGAGCAATCATTTTCTGCTTCATTACACTAAGATAGCTCTGTTTAGGGTTCCACTCAGCTGTGAAATGACTTTAAAACTTCTATATGGAATAGAGATGGGATTTTTATAAAAAAAGATTACTAACGTGGTATAAGGAATAGAAATAAAATGGTCAAACATACTGTTTTTTTGGAAGCAGAGGGAAACAAACATAGAAATGTTGCATTGCATACTTACACGTAATCTACTGGTTTAAGATGAAAAGAGGCTCCAGAGTACTATTATTTTCTACACCTAAAAAAGATAATGTTCAAGTTAGTCTGCATATAAAGGCTAGAAAGACATTATTTATGTGGGGAAAAAAAAAAGCAATATTGGTTGCATTATGCTGCTCTGAAGCAGATAAATAAGAAACCAAAGTATTAGATGCACACAGACTTCAGTACCAAAATAGTAGGCCAGATCCTCAACTCATACGTCAGTGGACCTAGGCAAGTTTATGTGGTTCTTACATCTTTCTTGAGTGTAAGCTCTAAATCTTTAAACCTTTGCATCTTGCCGTGGGCAATTAAAGTTCAACAAAGTCCCCTGGGAGCTCTGAGTAGCTCTTAGAAAGGCAATGCTGGCAGAGCTTCTCTTCCAGGTATTCTTCCCATGACCTTAAGCAGTGCCCATGACAATATCTACCTGTCAAAGTCAATCCTTGATCCAGATGACAGTCAAAGGTTTTACATGTTTGCCTTCACAGATTTAGCACACAATGTTCACTGCGCTCACTCATGCAAATCCACACATGATTTCCATGCTTTCATTCATGTTACCTTCTGCCATAAGATGCCAAAACATTTTCATCATTCAGATGTGCAGTCTTTTTGAATATCATGCTATTTATTAATTCATATTTGATTCATTCATATGTTTAGTTTTGGAAAATGTTGGCTTTCAACAAAATACGTTAAGTCTTTCCTTAAAAGAAACTTTTCTCTTCTATCCTGAAATGACTTTGAAATGCTGAAAGTTCAACAGTGTTTTCAAACTCCCAGGCTACTAGGAAAGGGATGATTCTGTTATATATCTGATACACCTTCCTGGTGAGTCTATGCACATAGTCATTATTCCCAGTGGAGCAAGGTCATATCCTGGCTAAGCAGCATTCCTGTTCACAACTATGAATGTTAAAAACAGAGAGCTATAACATACCATTTAAAATGTTGCAAGTATTGATCCCAGTGTCCATATCATCAAATTTCTCCACATCTTACATTTTAATCTCATTCCTTCATATACACTTTTGTTCCTCTCTGAACCTGATCAGATTTCATTGTTTTACATTTGAAACAATTCTTTTTAGTCCTACTTCCCCATGACTATGTTTTAATCCTTTTTTTCCCATGCTATTTATTTTTCTCTCTTACTGTAATACCCCATCAAGACTTTGCACTTTCATATAGACTCTATAACAATTACAGTGAAGAATCTTTATTTTTAGTGTCTTTTCTCATGCCTTTGTGGACAATCTGTTAGGGAAGGGACTTTCCACATGGTACAGCTCTGCTGCATGGATGTGGTTGCGTTGTTTGCAGCAGTTAAAAAACTGCCCTTGTCCTGTCCTGCTTGTACTTGTGTGGATCCAAACCTTTCCGTATGTTCATGTAGAAAAGGGTGAACCCTGTCAGCCGTTATGAGTACAATTTAAAACTTAATAAATCAAGTGTCCAACCCTATCCCCACATCCACAGTCCTTGAGTCTGTCCCTGGAAATGGTCTTTCTGCTGCAGTTGGAGGCTTTCCCTTAATATCCAGGACCACTGTCAAGTTCCCTTTGGCCCTGCACAGGCCATTTGGAAATACATATTCTCTGACTCTTATTTTTAATACCAATGAGCAAGAAGAAAATGAATTTACACCTGCTGTAAGAGTGGTGCACTTCACAGTGTCCTGGGAATGGCTGCACCTGGAGAAATACATATGGTCTGCTTCATCACTGTCATTTACTCCTAACCTACTTCAACTGTCTTGTATTTCCTTTGGGATTCACCAAAGGGGGAACTTTTAAACTTTTAGGTCCAAGCATGCTTCCCTCTACTTTGTCATATTCCAAAGAGCACTTCCTTAACTGTAGAAAATTTCAAAAGGACATCCATATCTGAGGTAGTTATACTAGGTTCCTTTATAACTAACAGATAAAAATAGACGCTTAAGACTGCTATTTATCTGCCTGTTGCATCTCTTCTGGGATGAGCTGAAGTATGGAGGTCAATACTTAGGCAGATTAAGCCCTTCTGAAGAAAAATCCTTTCCTTATGAGGCCCGTGTGTTATTAGTTCTTAGATCAAGCTGCATAGTTCAGAACAGCCTACCCTTGTTATCATTTAGATACCTCTTACAGCATACATGGCTGCACATATAATTTTAGTACTCTTTATTTTAAGATTGTACATCAGAGGAGTAGAGTGACTTTGGGTTCAGCTACCTGTTGTAAAACATTTTTAACACCAGGATAGAGTTAAATAGTAAATAAACAAACAAAAAAAAGCCACTCCAAACCCCCAAACCCTAAATATTTATTTGTATAATGTGAAAGAGACAAACAACATTATAAAGTTGATGGTAAGAGGTAAGCTAGAATGAAAAGCAAAGAGTGTATTTCTTTACTCAGCATTTAAAGCCCTTCATTTTACCAACATGCAAACCATTTCAAGTATACCCAGCTGATGACTGGTTACACATTGCATCTTTAGATTGTAATCAAAGAATAAAGTATAGATGCAAGCATCCTTAGGTTATTCCTCAATTATTCTCTGTTACACAAGTAAATTATTTTTCTCTTCTTGCTATCAGATTTTCAACGTTCTTTCATACATGATTTTTCTTTCATTTTTCTTCTTTTACCCTGCTTTTGTTGAGCCTAATTGAACATTTTCTTGCCAGTTTCATCTTGTATGTGTCAAATCTTTTTAATTTCTGACTAATCCAAATTTACCAATAATAGTAAATTGATGTACGCCTTCCTAAAAGCTATTTTAATGTCTGACTCACACATTCAGTAATTTTATACAGCTTCTATTAATAATACCATATAAGCAAAGTTCAAGCAAAAATAATTTGTACACAGATAATGATTAAGTTGTTCTTCTTAATGAATTGTGCAGTGAATTACTTCACACTCTGTAACTTTGGATCAGCTTTCTGAAGGTGCATTAACATGGAGGTTTAATTCCTCCACAAGCACTGCTGTTTGCACTTACAACTTTTTGAAGACTTGTGTGCTTGCTCAGCTGTTCACACCTGAGGACTAAAACACTATTGTTACCAAGTTCTTCTGTCTTTGACCCAGTGTTACTCTTATAATACACAGTCTATAGACAGGTTTTTTAAAGAGCTGCACATCCATAATATAAGCTGAGTGTAGCATTTTAATAATCTTCTAAATTTCCTTAGATCTTGTGTACAACACACCAAGACTTATTTGTATTTGGGAATGACTGGCAAAATCCAGGTTACACCATGGGTAATATATGGGTATGTCTAGACCTATGAATGTTAATACTAACTGCCTTCAAATAGAAAAGCAGGCTCCCAGTAACTCTGTATCTAATCACTAGAGAGGAAGTATGTGGATGTTGAGGAACCTTCTCCAGAGTCTGCTGATCATGTACCTGGAGTTTGCCTTGTAATGTGATATTTATTTCCCATAGCTTTTCATCCCCCAGTGATCTTTGGAGAAGAGCTGAACAGAATAACATATGAAAACGCCTTCTCTTGCATGACTATTGTGTGCAGTGCATAGGATATTAGTGTTCCAGGCTTTAACTCATTATTTAATTATATAGGCCTTATGTATTTTTGAGTTATGTGTGGAATTGCCATGAGTTGCAATGTACCAAGATATTGGACAGTGCTTGGTCTCATAAATCATATTATCATATGCAAGTCTGGTGATGCAAATGTGTCCTGGGTTCAGCAGTTGCAGTCAGTTTTTCTTAAGACAAATGCATTCAATCACAAAGACACAGACTAATTTATTCTTATCTTAGATCTGATTAATAATCAGATTGTAGAACTGAATTTTAAAAAGATAGCTGAGTTGAAATTTTATTGTAATGCCACCTAGAGATGAAGACTAAGAGAAAGGATAGAACTAAGATGTATTCAAATAAGAGGTTGTTGTAGTTTGAACCCAGCCAGGCAGCACATTCACCCACTCAAACCTCCCCCCTTTCTACCCCCCCCCCTTTCCTCCCCACTCCCAGAGGAGTGGGAGGGACAATGGGCCGAAGAACTCCCACTGGTCAGATAACAACAGTCCAGTAACCAAGGTACAACACAAATCACTATCGCTATCACCAACAATAATAACAATGACAAAGAAAACAAGGGAAGAGGGTACGATACCACCCGCCGAAAACGAGCCCGACCGGGAAGTTCCCCCTCCTTC
>NDXB01010272.1:24575-39837 GCA_002631895.1 Agapornis roseicollis
CTTTCTCCCGCCCCTTCTCCCTGGCAGAGCATGAGGCTCACAAAGTCCTTGGTCAGGGCAAACATTGCTCAGCAACAACCAAAAACATCGGCCTTATCAGCCTTGTTCCCGGGTTAAGTCAAAACACCAGCTACTAAAGAGAAGAAAAACTGACTGCAACTGCTGAACCCAGGACAGAGGTCTACATTGTGTTTTATTAAAATCTACTGCAGAAAGCAGTATTATTATTTAATTTAGGTGACATGCAAACTACCAAATATATGGAGATTTTTGCTGTAAGCTCTGTGAATAAATACACATGACTTTTTATGTAAAAAAGGATAGATCATTTTAAAATTCAATTTTGTTTGTGGTTTGCTCAATGGATGAGTTGAGAGACTTGCACTGGTGGGTGCTCTGCCAAGGGGGATAAAGGGGGTTCAGAAAAGTGCAGGGGATCTGATAAGGGGATCTTGAAGAATAAATTTTCAGCCACCTGTATACTGGGAAATCAAGAGGTAAGTTCAGGAGGCTGGCTACTTCAGTCACAGATATTTGCAAGCAAATCCACTGCTCAGCAGTCTTAAAAAACATCATACAGGTTAGCTTTAAGCATACCTTTACTAATGAGAAAAAAACAGGTATTTCATATTTGTTTTAGCACATTATACATTCAATTTGTTATAAAATTCATTATGCATCTGCTTTGTGTAAGTGGTGCTGTGTCTTTTTATCAATGGTTCAATTTTCTCATCACAGAAAAAAACAACTGTAGCAAAACTCTGTAAAGAGTTTTTGAAGCTACCTTTTTATTTTCCCAAAGTCCTGAAATTCGTTTGTGTCATGCTATTCATTACTGAGGTGCTGTGTCACTAGACAGATGCTCTGGATTATTCTTACTCTTGGGGACCATTTCTGTACTTTTGGCATCTACTCAAGCCATGTTTGCTTGAGTAACTCCCAGTGCATTCAGGGAAGACTGTTCCTTCTAGTCATGTGATTAATTGTGTTTTATTGTCTTTCACCAGCATGGGAAATGCATGGGACAGACGCTTACTAAAACAGTTACATGTACAGTCATTTTCTTCCAGTATGTGAGAAGCAAAATCAAGTTATTGAGCAAAGGTTATTCTGTCCAAGTAGCTAAAATTAGAAAAGCCAGAATAAAAAGTAGAACAAAAAGGTAGAAAACTTTATTTTTAACTGCTTCTTGAGCTATTGAAATAGCTCCTAGCTTAGACACATCTAACAATCTGAAATAAGAGTCTTAACTGATGGAAAAAGCCATTAAGTCACTGACAGCCAAAGTGGGTTTACCTCAGTTGAGGATCTTTGCAATATTTTTTTCAAACAATGTCCTTAAGCTATTAACGTAACTGAAAAAAAAATACCAAAATCTATCCTTTTGCCATTGATGGCGACCTGATGTGTAGCATGCTAACTAAAGCCCTATTTCAAATTGAATGTACTCACAAGCAGTGAAAAGGCTTGAGAATCTAATTAAGGAAACTTTAAATGATTAAAACAGCTATTTGAAAATAAAGAGGCAGTTAGTTTGCTTGCCTACGGAGAATATGCAGGCAGATTTTGTTATGAAAAAGCTGAAGTCCCTCAGGCTCACTGACAGCTGAATCCTATAATATGCTACATTTGGCAGTAACTCTTAGAAGAGATATATGTGTTTCTTTTTTTCTGTTAAATATAGGTGTTACCTCTTCAGTCTCACTGATTCTGGGTATAAAAGTTTCCATCATAAAGATGAAGAACTTGACAGTTACTCTCAGGTGGCTCTACAAGATAGGTTTCTATAATCTTGCTATACTTCAGAATGTCAGGTATTTCTTTATTTTTTTTTTTTTAAAGTAGAATAAAACTCACAAAAAAAAAGAAAAAAAGGAAATTAGAATCAGAGGAACCAGCCAAACTTTTCAGCAAATCAGTTTTCCTCCCTACCTTGTGTCATTTCACTTCTTTTTATGCTTCTTTCTTTTTCAAGCTCCAAAGTTCCCAGAACATTTTTGTGTTTTTTTAGAAGGAGCTGAGCTTTCTTCCTCCCTTAAAATAATGGATTTTTCATTTGGGATTTTATAGCTCTACAGTTTTGTGTTTAAAAACGAAAAGATTCTCTTTAAATGCCCCTTATTCAGAGTGTTTCCTAGGGCTGGCATGATTATCTTTTTCTTCCACAAGAGCAGCAGCAACTGTGCAAAAGCCACAGAGTCCAAATAAGAATGTTGGGAATCAGCAATTTCTGGCAAGCCATAGGTATTTCAAGCCATAATTTTTTTTATTGCATACTAAAAAAAATTTCCACAAAGAGTATATTAATTACCAGGCAGAAGACCTTGAACATTAACTGGCTGCTGCTAGCAGGTGCAGGTGTTCACAGAGCCCACTCTGTTAAATGACATAAAAATGTTGCTCTGAGAACAGTTCAAAAAGAAGGCTTAAGTGCCTAAAGGTATTCTAAGTGCAAATGGCTTCTGAATCCAGATGTCTTCTAAGTTGCCGTTCTATAATCTCCTCTTCAGTGGACAAAAACATTCCCTTTTTATTTGAAACTTTCCTACACTCTTTTTGCACTTGCCCACCTTTGACCCAGGCAAACTTCCANAGAGCAGCAGCAACTGTGCGAAAGCCACAGAGTCCAAATAAGAATGTTGGGAATCAGCAATTTCTGGCAAGCCATAGGTATTTCAAGCCATAATTTTTTTTATTGCATACTAAAAAAAAT
Organism: Agapornis roseicollis; assembly: GCA_002631895.1. Taxonomy (NCBI): domain Eukaryota; kingdom Metazoa; phylum Chordata; class Aves; order Psittaciformes; family Psittacidae; genus Agapornis; species Agapornis roseicollis. The sequence goes on from NDXB01010272.1 coordinate 27,289, forward strand.
TTCCACAAAGAGTATATTAATTACCAGGCAGAAGACCTTGAACATTAACTGGCTGCTGCTAGCAGGTGCAGGTGTTCACAGCCCACTCTGTTAAATGACACAAAAATGTTGCTCTGAGAAGAGTTCAAAAAGAAGACTTAAGTGCCTAAAGGTATTCTAAGTGCAAATGGCTTCTGAATCCAGATGTCTTCTAAGTTGCCGTTCTATAATCTCCTCTTCAGTGGACAAAAACATTCCCTTTTTATTTGAAACTTTCCTACACTCTTTTTGCACTTGCCCACCTTTGACCCAGGCAAACTTCCAGGTGCTTCAACTTCAGAGAGTTGCATAAAGGTTGGGCAGTGACAAAAGCCCATGAAGGACCTGGTCCTGTAGGCATGTACTGAGTTTTAATTCATCATGAGTTGTACCCTTGGCAGGGGCCTTGAAGCCTGAGAAAAAGGCAAGCACCTATTCAGATCCAGAATAAAGGGATTCAACTCATTTTCTCAAATGCAGGACACTAGTGCCATTCCAGTACCCAGGGATACTCCACAAACCCTGTGTAATCCCTACCTTCTGTATGTCAAGTATATCACAAGGGCTGTCATGTCACTGTAAAGACGTGCAGACATGGCATTTAGGAACATGGTTTAGTGGTGGACTAGATTTACAGTTGGACTCCATGATCTTAAGGGTCTTTTCCAACCTAAATGATTCTATGATTTGACACCTCCATCTGCACAACCAAATCCTGCTCTAAATTGCCAGCCTTGCTGGAGGTAGCTGCCTTGTTTTCTAGGAGGTAGCTGGGCAGTTAAGTATTACCTTCCAAAATTTTGAGAAAACTTAGTTATCAAAACTATTTAAGTTACGTTTAGGTAAATGTAATATTTGTCTGTATAACGACTATAGGATACAGCAAACCTATTGTCTTCAGCCTCTCCGCAAGCCTTGCTGTTTGCTGTCCTGCTCTGGCTGAACAGTTGCAGTGACAACTTTTCTGCTTACATTTTTCTCTCTGATGGGTATTGGCAAGATCAGAGGAACTCATGACAGTTTGTTATTCTCAGCCATAAGCCAGGGACTGCTGCTTTCCTCTGCATGCTAGATAAACAAGCTGAGACTCAAATATTCATAAGGGAAGCTAAAAGATTGTTGAACATGGATAGTAATAAGGTTTAAGTTAAAATAATTGGCTGTTTTTCAAGCTTAATCTGTAAGTGCTGGGGATTAGTGTTAAAGTGTATTTCTTTATTCCTTTTTCTTCTTTTTTGATAAGGCTCCTGTTCTCAGTGTTTTCTTATTTAATTAATAGCACAGACAATAAATCACTGCCTTGATTCCAAATTGTCAGAGCATTAGCCACTTTCAGAATAGAACCTGTTGTTGTGTGAAACAAAATCCAAACAAATGTATGTTTCAAAATGATCGTTTTATGCTAGAGACTTATACAAAACAGGTTACTAGAATACAGCAAAATTCTCATTAAAACACGACTCATCAATTTTCTGTTGAGCGAAGCACAGCTTAAATTATGAGGATTTAATTATAATAATGACTAGATAGTGTGGATGGATTTTTAGCAAAGAATGGCCACACTCCCAAGTCAGCAACCACCTATGTGGAGCTTGACATGAATTGAGGATGAAGAAGGCCCTGGGTAAGGAAGCAAAAGTAACAGTGCAATCAAGATGAGAAGAAACCGAAATGTGCTAAGACACAGAAGTGAACCGTTAGCAAGTTTTAAAGGCTAGGTTCCCATGCATTTAATTTAACCAATTGTATACTAGTTGCTGTGTGCTACATTGAGTATGTATCCAATCTTAATACTGCAAGCCATTGAATATGTATCCACTAATACAGCAAGTTATTGTATATGTATTCAATCTTAATACACCAAATATCCAATTATAATACAGCAAACTATTGAATTAATACAGCAAGTTATTGTATATGTATCTGATTATAATACAGCAAGCTATTGTATGCAGACGTAGACAACAGTATAAAAAGGATAGATGCTTTGGTCCAATCACATTGATCTCTGACTTAGTCCCTTTTATCTGTGGCAAAATAGTTGGGGTTGAAAGGTAATTCATGTTATGAGCTTGATTTCCTTTTTCTGCTTCCTTTTCAGTATTTCTCATCAGATTCCCTCTGTAATTTCTCAGAATCTTCATAAAAGTAACAGAGTCAGTGGTTAACTGTGATGGTGTGTTCCCAGGAGCTGGTTGGGCTTTGAAGATAATCAAATAAAATATTTAGGAATACAAGAGGGTGGCTCTGTGCAGTAACTCACACTTGGCATTTCAGCATCTAGGATTTCCTCAGAGGTTGCTCCCTGATGGCTTAGCATGCAAGAGTGCCATTTTGTAAATACCTCCCGTTTGCAGACTTCCCTGCCATGACAGCATGCTGCCTCCAGCTTCCTTCTTCCCTCCAGAGGTTTCTTGTCTGGAGACTGATTGCTGTGGTTTCTCAGTACAAATATTGCATTTTATCACATTTGTCCCCTCTACCGTGGCTTTGACCACCCTGCCTGGGGTGGGTGTGCTGGGGGTACCTGCACTGTGTCCTGCCTCATGTGCCCTGTGGAAGTCTCATAGCTTTGACCTCACCTCATCCATACAGAGGAAAGGGGAAGAAGCTGGCATCAAGTCACCTCTCAGCCTGCCAAGGGGATGATTTGACAATTCCCTGGGTATGTGGCAATATGCAGCTGGAAAGGGACAATTTGCAAGTCTAAAACCAGCAACAATTCAGTGTGTCAAGTGGTATGGGAATCACAGAATGACTTGGTGGTGATTCAAGCTAGAAGAGGCTTCAGAAGGTCTTCAGTGCAGCTCCCTGCTCAAAGAAGGGTTACCTCTGAGTTCAAACCAGGTTGCTCAGGGCTTTATCCAATCAAGTTTTGAAAACCTTTAAGGACAGAGAATGCAGAGCTCGTCTGTGCAGCCTGTCCCACTGCCTGCTTGTCCTCACACCTGAAAAATTTTTCTTAACATTCAATCTAAACCTTTTGTTTCAATGTATGCTCATTGTCTCTTATCTCTGATAAGATTCCAGCTTGTTTCTTGCCACGAGGATGATCAGGGGACTGGAGCATCTCCCATGCGAAGACAGGCTGGGAAAGTCGGGACTGTTTAACCTGGAGAAGAGAAGGCTGTGTGGAGACCTCATAGCAGCCTTCCAGTATCTGAAGGGGAGCTATAGGGATGTTGGGGAGGGACTCTTCATTAGGGACTGTAGTGACAGGACAAGGAGTAACGGGTTCAAACTTAAACAGGGGAGGTTTAGATTGGATATAAGGAAGAAATTCTTTGCTGTGAGGGTGTTGAGGCACTGCANAGACAAGGAGGGTTCAAACTTAAACAGGGGAGGTTTAGATTGGATATAAGGAAGAAATTCTTTGCTGTGAGGGTGTTGAGGCACTGCAATGGGCTGCCCAAGGAAGTTGTGAGTGCTCCATCCCTGGCAGTGTTCAAGGCCAGCTTGGACGAAGCCTTGGGTGGCATGGTTTAGTGTGAGTTTCCCTGCTTATGGCAAGGGGGTTGAAACTAGATGATTTTAATATCCTTTCCAACCCTAACTATTCTATGGTTCTATGATTCTAAGTACTAGGGGTTTGCTGTGAGGTTCCCCTGAACCCACCTATTTTACAAGCTGAACCAGGGGAATCCAGGGACCAGTTACTGGGCAGATTTAAACTTAGTCCATATGTATGTATTTGCATGTATATATTTTTCACTGATAGATTTTTATCCTGTCTAGCCAAAGAAGAGAACAGGATGATGTCAGTGGTGCCGCTTGTGTTGTGTGAGTGCTGAGTATATTGTTCATATTGATCTATGTGGCTGGCCATGTATTTAGATATATACGTACGCTGTATGTGTGTTTGTGCACATGCCTGCTGGAAATACTCAGCCTTTCTGCTAATTGGAGCTGGTGACAAGGCATCACTGCAGCCTCACCTCTTGCAGGGCAGTGACATCCTCAGAAGCTACAACCTACTAATAAAAGAATAGTTATATATGTGTAAAGGGATTTGAATGGATTGTAATTTTGCATTTAGTGTTAAGCAGACACACTTAAAAAGTCTTGGTCAGCCACCATGTTGGAGTACGCAGGGAGAAGAACCTGTGGCTTGCTTCCTCAGAGCAGAGAGTACAGCCAGACTGAATCCCAGTCACAGTGTTTACAATTACCGACCTGTTTTTTTTGATAAGTACTAGTCTTTTGCAGACTGACATCAGACTAGACACATCTTTTCATAGTCAGTAGACTAATTATATTTTTACACACCAGACCCACCTGCCACCTGCTTTTCCAGAACACAACAGTACAGTTCAAACCTGATTTTAATCATTAGAAATAGCTGGGCTTTCACTCCCATTCTACTTTTGCAAACATTGAAGACCAGGTATTAAAAGGAAAGGTGGCTCCTGAACTGTTCATCAGTTGAACACAAAAGGGCATTCAAAAACTCTTGCTGTTTGCTCTTGAGCATTCAAGTAAACACCAAGCTGGTCACTTCACTAATGGTTAAATTTGCTGCTGACAAACAGATAGTCCGTGCACATTTTGCCAAGTCAGTGTATTCTGAAAGCAAATAATTAACTTTTTTTTTTGGCAGGATTTTTTATTATGAGACTAACATAAGAAACCCCAACACATCTTACTGGTTTTTAGTGGTCTTTAATTAAAATAAATAGTAAAAAACCCACATAAAAATGGTATATTTGTCATTCTTAGAGCATAATCTTACCTTCCCCCCAAAAAGAGTAAAAAAAGGAAAAAGACATACATATAGTTAGCAGTATTTTTATAGTTCCTTAGTTCTTCCATCTTCTTAGCACCACAGAAAGGGCATACATTGAAAATGAATGATTTTTTTTGAGATTAATCTGAATATTATTGTTAGTGAAACCTGATTTTTTTTTGTATTATTCTACAACCAAACCAACTGTGAAGCCTCCAAAAGTAATAAGTGTAGGTGGTAAGATTCAGATAAACCTGCTGAATGAGGAAGCTATATGTAAATCAGACAAAAGACTTTCCCAGGCTTGCAAGTAAAATTAAATTCAATAGAGTCAAAATGAAGTGGAGCTACCTGAGTGGCGAGCGTAAGTCTGCTTTATGAAAAAAAACCCGGATTTTTTCACAGTATCAGCTGTGTAAAGCTCATATATATGTGCAACTACTCTCAGTGCAGTAGCAGTCTGAGTATTTAAATGTGCAGAATTTCTGTGTCCATAAGGAGACACTAAGTGCACAAATACCTCATCCACATATGATCTGCAGCCAAGACAAAAGACATAATGATTAAAAAAAGAAAGGCAGATGCCTTGTTTTTAAAATTCTAACAATTTAAGTAAAAACCACTCAACTTTTAAATTCCAAGAAGCAGATCTAGTGGAAAATGCAACTAGTGCATTTGCTTCTGGAAGACATACTTATGATCACCTTTAAAAATACTGATTTCCTTATTATAAAAAATATCTTTTAATCTTTAGTGCATTTGCTTCTGGAAGATAGACTTATCGTCGCCTTTAAAACTACTGATTTCCTTATTATAAAGAATACCTTTTAACCGTTAGTTTGAATAGTTTTTTCACTTCGAAAGTGCAGTCTTCTGGAGATTACAGCCAGTAAATGAACTCTGATTACTGTCTCTGGTTTTAGGAAGCTGTATAGAGAACTATTAAAAATTTAAATTAATCTTTGTAGGAATAGGCCTGCACACNGCTTCGAAAGTGCAGTCTTCTGGAGAACTTACAGCCAGTAAATGAACTCTGATTACTGCCTCTGGTTTTAGGAAGCTGTATAGAGAACTATTAAAAATTTAAATTAATCTTTGTAGGAATAGGCCTGCACACTGTGGATTGGGTGGACAGCTAGAGTCCATGCCTCTCACTTCTCACTGACAGTACCTAGGACTAGACCTGTAATTTTCTTTTACCTGAAATCTTCAAATATTGTTGGATTTTCTGCTTTCTGCTCCTCCAGCCTCCATTCCACATGTGACTCAAGAGTGACTAAGCACCAGGACATCAGTGCATGTAGTAAATGAATGATTTCACCATCAACAATTTCACTACAGCTCCCAGGAATCTCTAATTAGGTCCTGGTGATTGATTATTCTCCATTGTATTAGATCTCTTAAAAAGCCTCTTTCCCTGGTGTTCCCACCAGTTCCCCAGAATTACCTTGCAAAGACAGATTCCAATGTGGGAGCCTCCCCAGTCACCTCACTAAAGCTATTAGTTGATTCAGCTTTTCCCTCTGAAATCAACTTTTTTCTGTGAACACAAAATGTTCCTCTCAGCTGTGTTTTTAAAGACATTAATGCTTCGCTTGAAAGAAATATATTCTGTTAATATCTTTTGAGTCTTCGCAGAGATCTTTACAACCATTAATGAAATTTTTTTAGATGAGTTAAAGCCTTTTTATTCCAGTGTGATGTTCATGATATTCTAGCCATTTTAACTAATTTTGCTAGAACAAAATGTGTTTTTGAATGTGAAGTGATTATTTTAATTTGAAGTAAGAAGTAATGAAATTTAGAGTACTTTTTCGTTTATTAAAAATACAATTTAACATAATTTTAAGACAAACATGTCACTGTATGCAAATTCGCATTGTATGTATTTAATTATTTGCTATTTATATTAAATATTGCCTGGGTATTATTCAGTAATCTTATTTTCCTTTCAAGATGAAACTCCAGAACTTAAACTGTGAGTCAAGAAAATGTAACCCAGTTCAAGAAGAATTCTGCCTTTTAAAACTACCTGTCATATACTGTGTAGATTATATGCTTCTGGTTGCTTAATCTGTTCAAGCATTCTTCAATGGCTAGATAGGTTCTACTGAAGCCCAAAATTTGACCAAATAATTAGAAAACATGCTGTTACAGCTGAGATGAAAAACTGTTTTCTTACATACCCATGCCATACTTAGATTGAGCAAGACTTCATTCAGTGGTCCTATACATGGATTTGGTTTGCTTTTCTTTTTCTTTTTGTTGTGACTGTATTTCCAGCAGATACAAAAGCGTGGAAGACTGTTGTAGCAGGCATGGGTAAAAATTAGTAAACTTGTCTAGTACAGCATGTACACTCCTAGATGTGCAAGTTAAAAAAAAAATAGTAATAAAATAATCATTTATCTGCCAGAAGTAGCAGAAAGGACTGTTAAGATGTTCAGAAGAAGAAGGTACCTATTTTATTTTGCCAAGAGCAGACAAGATGTGTAGGCCTGTTTTGTTTCATAAAATAGGCAAAGGAGGTATATGAGTATACCCTACAGATTTTTATATCAATTATCCATTAAGCAAGGAAAGCAATTAAAGGGGAAGAATGGAATGTTATAGGATCAGCAGGCATTAAAAAATAATGAAAGTCATGAATAAATACAGTCTTGATAGTAAAAGACTCCTGACTATACCTAGGCTTGTGCAAGGTATTTGACACTACCCCCCTTGGCGACAACCTTGTCTCTAAATTGGAGAGGCATGGATTTGATGAATGGACCACTCAGCGGATGATGGTCATACTCAGAGAGTTGTTGTCAACGGTTCAGTGTCCAAGAAGATATTCATGACAAGTGGCATTCCTCAGGAGCTGGTACTGGGAATGCTGCTGTTTAATACCTTTGTTGTTGACATGGACAGTGGGATTGAGTGTGCCCTGAAATGTTTCCTGATGACACCAAGCTATGTGGTTTGGTTGACACTCTGGAGGGAAGGGATGGCATTCAGAGTGACCTTGACATGTTTGAGAGGTGGGCCAATGCCAGCCTTGTGAAGTTCCACCAAGTGAGGTGCAAGATCCTACACTTGGGTCAGGGCAATCCCTAATACAAATACAGGCTGAGTGGAAAACTGGTTGAAAGCATCCCTGTGGAGAAGGACTTCATGGCTGGTGGACATAGCTCAACATGAGCTAGGAATATGAGCTCACAGCCCAGAAAGCCAACTGTATGCTGGGCTGCATCAAAAGAAGCATGACCAGCAGGTTGAGAGGCGTGATTCTTCCCCTCTATTCTGATCTCATGAGACCCCACCTCGTGTATGACATTCAGCTCTGGAGCCCCCCACTTAACAGGGAAGTGGACGTGCTTGAGCAAGTTCAGAGGAGAGCCACAAAGATGATCAGAACGGTGGAGCAACTCTTGAATGAGTACAGGCTGAGAGAGTTGGGCTTGTTCAGCCTGGAATAGGGAAGACACTGGGGACACATACTAGCAGCTTTCTGAAACCTAGGAGGGGCTTATGAGAAATCTGGAGAGGGATGTTTTACAAGGATCTGTACTGACAGGACAAGGCAGAATGGCTTTAAACTGGAAGAGGGTAGGTTTAGATTAGACATTACTATGAGGGAGGTGAGACACTGGAATATGTTGCCCAGAGAAGCTGTGCTTCCTCATCCCTGGCAATGTTCAAAGCCAGGCTGGACAGGACTTCAAGAAATATAGCCAACTGGAACATGTCCCTCTCCATAGCAGAGGGGTTGGAACTAGATGATATTTAAGGTGCCTTCCAACCCAAACCATTCTATGATTCAAGAAGTGGAGTCTAGAGCACTTTTCAAAGAGTAGTTTCTTTTTTTTTTTTGTTTAACTTAATGCTTCATAAGTGTGGTACAGTGCCTGCCACTTCCCCAGAGGATGCCTTTTTGTGAATCTGATTCTTAGAAGCATTTATTATTTGTCATCTTTAGTGGGCAGATTTCCTACTTGCATACTTTTAGCATGCTTATTCATGAAATGGAGCATGCTCTGCCATTTAACAAGGCTCAGCTGCTTGAAAGTCTTACTGCACTGTTTCTTCTACTGTAGTTTCTTCATTAAAAAAATCCTTTACCTTATTCAAAAATTGAGAATTCTTAGGTTTGACAAGTTATCCAGCAGTTGGTTATAAGGATATAAGGTAAAAAAAATGGATAGTCTTACAACTGAAAAAAATAATTCTCTATTTTATCACTTGAAATAACCTGTAGTAGGTAAGTACTGACCCAGCAAACAAAGATATCTACAGCAACTCTACCCATTTCAGTGTGTGTGCAATGTGCTGACTACATTTTTTTTCAGGTACAGTCCCAACCTTTGCGCAAAAATAAAGAGTATTAGAATCTAAAATCATGTGTAATAAAAAAGTAACTCAAATAAACTAAAGAGTATGGCAAGACAAGAAGAAAAACAAACAGCTGTACTTAGATAATTGTTAAATATAGAATAAATATTCAGAATAAAATGTTTGATCTTCTAGTTAACGAGACTGCCCATTTCTCATCATTCATCACCTGACTTTACAAGAAATACCTCTGATTCCTTGATAACATGTTCCTGCTCGTAGAGCTCTCTAGACCTCTCTAGATAAATATGTCAATGCAGTGAGGTTTGCCAGGTGTTACTAAATTAAATGCAAGCAGCATAATTTCTAAATGTGAGAAATAGCACGTAAGAAGACATTGTCATATAAAAGAGAAATACAGAATAAGAGATATTCGTCACCTGCTTGCTATACTTCGAGGTTATAGACTCCTCTTGGGACTGTATTAATATATAACTCCTGTGTCTTTATCAAGACATGTTTTTTAAATGCATACAATTTATAAGTTTGGTTTTTCACCTTTCCTTATTAAACTTGATGTGTTTGATGGTGTTCATCACTTTCACAATTCCACTGATACTTTTTACTGCATCTCTTGATAAATTTGTCTGATCTACATACAATCTACAACTGCAGTAGTAAAAGGTGTCACTGGCTGAGAAAATGTGCTTTCTATAAATAGTTGATATAGTTCTCTTTTCTGTATTGTCAAAAAACTTTTTTATTATCTGCCACAGCACACACTTTACTAACGTAAAAATTGCAACATTCTTTTTGTCAGATTAGTTAACTGGCACTTTTTAAATGGAAAAGAACCCTTACTTCTTTCATTCAGCTTGTTGAACAAGAGCAGCACCTTTGAAGCCTTGTTGAAGATGGAATGGCTTCGTAGGAAGGGCTAAGGTGAGCTTTCTGCAATAAACTCCAACTACATTATTTTTTAAGTATTTTTCCCAAACAGATCTACTTTGAAAGTTTAAGACACAGCTTTGGTTTTTGAGTTTGTCACTCTCAAGTTATTTGTATGTTTAATTGACAGAGGAATAAACTCAGAGACCAGAAACAATTTTAATTGTGCATTTCATAAAAGATTTTTACCTATATTAATATTATTTCAACTCTGGAGACAGTGATTCATTAGAGGTGACTTTTACACAACCAGGTGTACAGAAGAGGAACCTTACAAAGGTCAGACTGTACAATAGCCCCAGTGATCATAAAAGGATTATAAAACCAAACAGAAACAGTCTGTAGTTGTTTGTGTGAGCATGCATTGACAAGACTTCACAACATTGCCTTAATTTTGCAGAAAAAGTGTATTAAACTATGCTGGTAGCATTTTCTCTGTATATATATCCAAGATAATTGTTTTCCTCACAGACAATTATCTGCATTACTATTTTTAATAGGATAAATCTACAGCCATGGAGTAATATACTTTTATGCGTTCTGTATTATTACTGTTTCATACAGCTACAAAGATAAATATTGCATGGTGTACACTCTTTAGTTTATTCCGGACATGACAAATTCTGAATTTTAAGACTCAAAAAAAAACCTCTACTACATTAATGAGGCAGCAACACTGAAGAAGTCTGAACTACTTAACAAAGAGTAAACTTGCCAGGACTTTATTATAAAGTCTAGCATATTAAGAAAGAGTTTTTCATTTTCGCTGCTGAATTTCATTAACAAAAAAGATTAAGCAATTTGTTTGACTAGGAATAGATTTTTGTTTATATAATTTCTCACAAATATCGACATGCACTTTGTTGTATATAACAGCAAAAAGTATTCCCTGTATTCATTATAAGCTACGTAACGTTTTACTTCTCATAATTTTCCTTGGTTACTCTTTCTCATGGTCTGAACAGCCTTGCAAGCGCTGTGCAATCACAGTGTAAAAGTTAGTACTGACTGCCTTTACTTTCTCCATTCCCTCACGCAGTATTGCAGTATTATGAATATTTGTACTGAGATATGTCACACCTGCTCTTGGGACAGAAAAGATATTTTTGACATATTCGAACATTGCCAGCTCAAGTAATTGTTTTTACGAGTATGGGGAAAATGACTTTAATTAAATACAAGTTCAAATTTATCTTTTTCTTTCCTAGCTCAGGAATTTGTAGAAAGGTTTAAAATTGTCAATCTTTGTCATACACGGTGCATTGTAAGTATCATAGAATGTGGGCATATCTGTAAATGGCAGCTGAGGAAATATTTTTTCCATATGGTCTCTTGCAAACTAATCCCAGGAGAGATGAGCAGCAACAGCTGGGTCTGTGTGAATGAGTGGAAGAATATATTTGCTGAACACCTGTGGCATGGACCAGAGAGATAGTTTCAGTTAGTACAATTCAGAGTCCCTTATCATTGTCGTTGTTTCCTAGTTTGGTCTGGTCATAGCAATCTAGGGGAACTGAGAGCATTGACAAGCCCTTGTTGCCACTGTACTACACAGGCACACAGAAAAGGTGAGAAATCCCATGTAGTAAGGGGGCATTGAGAAATATCAAACATTAAAATTCCCTAAACCAAATAACAATCTGTCTGCTTAACCAGAACACTTCATTTTTTATTTCATTTTTTTTTTTTCAATTCAACATCCTCATTTCTAAAGGTCTAGTCAATAATTTTTAAGCTGCTCTGTGCAGCCAGAAAGAGGATGTGGTCTCCTGAAATGAAGCAACAGAAATACTTCTCATTAATATCTCTCTGGGTATCATGAACTGATGGACAGGAAAGAAACCTTTTTCATGGGCAACAAAGAGACAAGGCTCCTTTTGCACCTCTTTTCAGCTTTGATCATGGGTAGAAGTACAGTAAACATTAAAACCTTAAAAACATGCTTTATATTCTGTTTTAAAGCTAAAGGTTGGGCAAAGAGGAGATTCAGAGCGGCCCTGAGGAGAAGGACTTGGGGGTGGTGGTCAATGAGAACATGAACATGAGCCAGCTGCAGTGTGCGCTTGCAGCACAGAAAGCAACTGTATCCTGGGCTGCATCAAAAGGAGTGTGACCAGCACGTCGAAGGAGGTGATCCTGCCCCTCTACTCTGCTCTCATGAGACATCACCTGGAGCATTGTGTGCAGTTCTGGTGTCCTCGACATAAAAAGGACATGGAGCTGTTGGAACAAGTCCAGACGAGGGCCACAAGGATGATCAGGGGACTGGAGCATCTCCCATATGAAGACAGGCTGGGAAAGTTGGGGCTGTTCAGCCTGGGGAAGAGAAGATTGAGTGGTGACCTCCTAGCAGCCTTCCAGTATCTGAAGGGGTCTCTAGGGATGCTGGGGAGGGGCTCTTCATTGGGGACTGTAGTGACAGGACAAGGGGCAATGGGTTCAAACTTAAATAGGAGAGGTTTAGATTGGATCTTAGGAAGAAATTCTTTCCTGTTCGGGTGGTGAGGCACTGGAATGGGTTGGCCAGGGAGGTTGTGAGTGCTCCA